>BEHA01050254.1:39391-109662 GCA_002897215.1 Eschscholzia californica subsp. californica | reverse complement strand
TTGATAAGGTTTTAATTTGGGTTGATTCATCAAATAACTTAAAAAGGCTTTCAAGTGGAAGTTGAAGATTACGTTGAATCAAATCAAGCAAATGAAAAAGCCAATTCTAAGCAAAATAAACAAAGACTTGCTTTTTTTTGGGTGAAATCAAAGACTTGCTAAAACATTAAAATTAATAAACTACAATATAATGATAAATTAATTACTAATAGAACTCCTAAGAAAACATCCTAAAAGAAATTTTTTCGTCATGATGATAAAAAACGAAGAACCCTAAACACAGATGAATGACAGGAAAAAATAACTAAAAACAAAGAGAAAAAAGAGAGAAGAAGGAAAAAAAGAAACATTGGCTAAGATGGAGCCTTTTCTTGTCTTTATTCAATCCTTCAATTAAGAATGTACAAAGTAGCAAAAATAAAGTTATTTTACCCAGGTTAAAGGGAAGAGAATGAGTAGTTTGATGGAAGAACATGAGATTGATGAAAACAAAAGAAACCTAACAAAGTATTTATAATGAGATTGCTTCCTACCTAAGATCCATCTAGAAGCTCTTGCAACAAAAAAAATCCATTTAGGATCTTAAGCACCATGAATGTTAAGAAATATATTTATATTCTTTCCCTTTTCAAATAAAAAAAAAATCCTAGAGATATAGTCAAGAAAAATATTTATATTCTTTCCCTTTTAAAATTACAAATAATTTACAACCTAACATTTGACGCATGTAAAAAAAGAAAGATATTAACGTTGCGAATAATAAATGTAAACCGTGTTGAACCATGATATTGAAAGGCAACATATAACCTCAAGTCTCTACCAACCCAACTCAGCATTTTAATCTTTGCACCTTCGATTTTTAGTCATCAAATTTATAATTATTTTACATTTTGGCGATACATTTTTTGTTTCCAATGATTTTAATTGAAATAGGTGTCCCTTTTAGTCTGTTGCTTGTTCCATTTAGGTAATGAAACTGGTTGATGTCTTTTGGTTGTTTTTCCAAACAAATTGACTCTGTTTTTAGGTATCACATTAATTTGGGTACACCTAAGGGAAGAAATCTTTGTGATTTGAAATTAGAAATAAACTGAAATTAGTAATAAATTATTCAAATTATCTATGCATTAATATTCCCAAGTTGAAATCAAAAACAAAATATTCAAATTATCTATCCATTAAGATATTTTGGAATTTGTAGTAATAAATTTTTCACACCCGATAATTTCCGTAGTCGTAAAATATCTAAAATATTTGTTCAAACATTTAGTAAAACTGGCCTTGAACTCATCGTAAATGAAATTGGCACACTTGTGATATGTTTCGAGTTTTTACTATCTGATCAAAAATCTTGCACGAGTAAATCGAGTGGTGCAACATTACAACAGGATGTTGCTATGTACAAAATATAAATTACCCGTGTTTACAACCTTCAACTGACCCATAAGATCAACAGATCACAAGAGTCAAGACAACTTATCGTTTGAAAAAACCGTAACTCAAACCAGAACCCTTATGTTTGAAAAAACTGTAACTCAAACTAAAACACTTGGCCGCACTTCACCACTAAAATAAACAATTACTCAAGACCTAGAATTTAAACTTAAAAAGAAAACTCTAACTTATATTCATTAGTTATATTAATACATGAACAACTACAAACGCAATTGACCTCTACGAGAGTTCATATTTTGACATGTTCGCATGATCGACTCATTGTCAATTTCACTAAAAACTTAGTTTTCAAAAAAGGCTACTAAACTATCATTCAGCCATGGATCACTCATCTTGTTTCTTAAGTGTGTTTTAACTAGCTTCATAGCTGAAAAAGCTCCAATCCCATCTAAATTTGAGAAATCATCGTTCTGCCTCATATCGTAAATGTAATTTTCAAGATGAAAACTAAGTAGCATAGTGTCAAGACTACTGATATCTTAAGGACAAAATTCAGCAAGATGCATCAACTTATTTTGTCGAAAAGGGCAAACCTCTAGATAGGCTCAAACATGTCATAGAACGGAGCAACTCGGTATTCTTCTCAGTGAAACGAGCATTTAATTCTTGAAGCTTCATATCAATAACGGTATAGAAAATCTCCACTTGATAGTAATAAAAATTTGTAATTTGTTGTGCATTTCTCCTGCTTCTCCCTTGAACTATGTACGAACCATTAAGATAAACAACTTCAACATTATGTTTTTCACAAAAAGTAGAAATACTCCAAACCAATGATGACCACTAACGGTCTCGTACGTATTGGATTCAAGCTTTTGATGATTCAACAATATACATGACAGTCACAATATTTTGGTCTTTTCTATATAGTACTTGTGACAATTCATTTATTATTCCCAACAAAAGCTCATCAAATGTAAACAAAATACAAACTCAAAAGTTTGCATCTTGAATTTTGTAGGGAATTAGGGTAGATAAATTGAATTTTATTGTTTTAGAGTAGTTGAATTGATTTTATATGAATTTTGAATAGTTAAATTTAATAATTTCAAAACATAAAAGAGTATGAAGTGGGAATCGAACCCTCAACCTCTCAAGATCACATGTCCATAAAACAAGAACCACTAAGTCACGCTCTATTTCATGACATCTTTACACATTCACAATTACATATACAGTTATAAACACATATATATGAAAAAAAAAATATTACAATGATTAAAGAGGGACTTGAACTTGTGAAGAGGGAAATACCTCTTGAATAATAATAGCTTGAACATAGAGAGAGAAGACAAGAAAGAGAGAGAGATATGTGAGAAGATTTCTCTGTGTGTTTTATTCATTGATTTACATAGGTATTTATAGGTTTACAAGGGATTTACATATAGAAGTAATTTAGGAATATTGGGAAACTTCCCTATTCATGAATATTGGGAAACTTGGGAAACTTCCCTATTCATGAATATTACAATAATTAACAACTTTACATAATAGCAAAACTGCTATATTCTAACACTCCCCCTCAAGTTGGAGCCGAAAGGGACGTGAGGCC
Organism: Eschscholzia californica subsp. californica; assembly: GCA_002897215.1. Taxonomy (NCBI): domain Eukaryota; kingdom Viridiplantae; phylum Streptophyta; class Magnoliopsida; order Ranunculales; family Papaveraceae; genus Eschscholzia; species Eschscholzia californica. The sequence continues at coordinate 106,655 of BEHA01050254.1, read as the reverse complement.
CAACTTGCCAATAATCGTCTTGAATGCATCAGCTCCTAGTGGCTTGGTAAAAATATCCGCTAGTTGTTCAGAAGTTGGTGTGAAACAAGGAGCGATTACATTTGCTTTGATCTTTTCCCGAATAAAGTGACAATCAATCTCAATATGCTTTGTTCGTTCATGGAAGACTGGGTTATTTGCGATATGGAGAGCAGCTTTGTTATCACAGTGAACCATCATGGGTGAAGAATGTGTTATGCCAAGATCTTTGAGAAAGTACTACAGCCATTGAAGCTCACTAGTGAGATGTGCTAGCGCACGGTATTCTGCTTCAGCAGAAGATTTAGCAATCGTTGGTTGTTTCTTGGATTTCCAAGAGAGAGGGCTAGAACCCAACATAATGAAGTAACCCGTGGTAGAACGACGAGTGGAGGGGCATCCAGCCCAGTCAGAGTCACAGTATCCAGTGATGTGAAAAAAACTGGAAGAAGAGAGAAGAAGGCCATGGCCAATGGATCCTTTGAGATAACGAAGGACCCGATGAGCAGCATCAAGGTGAGTAGTGCTGGATTTTTATAGAAATTGACTAAGATTATTGACCGCGTAATAGATATTAGGACGTGTTACGGTGAGATAGAGAAGACGACCAATCAGCCGTCTGTAAACGGTGGGACCCGGAAGAGGATCACCATCGGAAGGACTGAGACGAAGCTTTTGTTCCATTGGGAAAAGAGAAGGACGACATGCCGAAAGGCCAGAGTCTTTAATGATGTCAAGGGCATATTTGCGTTGGCAAAGGAAGATTCCTTTGGAGGATCGGGAAACCTCGATCCCTAAACAATATTGAAGACGACCCAAATCCTTGAGAGAGAAAGTGGTGTGGAGAAAGGATTTAAGTTTGAAAATGGCGGATTCATCATTGCCTGTGATGACAATGTCATCTACGTAAACTAGAACGTAAAGATGTACGGAAGATGTGCAAAGAGAAAATAATGAATAATCAGAGAGGGATTGTGTGAACCCCTTTTTGATAAGGACGGATGAAAATTTTGAGAACCATTGACGAGATGCCTGTTTAAGGCCATAGAGAGATTTCTGAAGGCGACAGACTTTGGACTCCCCCTGTTTGGAGAAACCGGGAGGTAATTTTATGAAGACCTCTTCATCGAGGTCGCCTTGGAGAAAGGCATTATTTACATCTAGTTGGTGGAGAGTCCAACCTTTAATAGACGCGATTGATAGAAGAACGCGTATAGTAACTAATTTTGCGACGGGGGCAAAGGTGTCATGAAAATCGAGACCCTCGATTTGTGTATATCCTTTCGCTACAAGACGGGCTTTGTAGCGTTCAATGGAACCATCCGCTTTGAATTTGATTTTGTAGACCCATTTACATCCAATTGCCCCTTTTCCAGAAGGGAGGTCCGTAATGGTCCATGTGTTATTTGATTCTAAAGCGGCAATTTCTTTAGACATTGCCTCACGCCAATGAGGTGATTTGACGGCTTGAGAAAAAGAAGTGGGTTCAACGGTTGTGATTACCGAATTGAGAAAGAATTGATGAGAACTCGAGAATTGTTCAAAATTTAGATATTGAGTAAGAGGGTATACCACATTAGAATCCGAGTAAGAGTGACAGATGTAATCATTGAGATGAGTGGGTGGTCGGCGGTTGCGTGATGGTCGTGGAGGATGAATTGGATCATCGGGAGGAGGCGCCCCTAGAGATGTGGGTGCCTGATCGATGGAGGAGGGGGCCGGGCTCTGGGATGGATCCGTGAGGTGCCCAGGGGTGCCCGAAGAGGAGTCGCTGTCGGACTGACCCGAAGCGGAAGGGACAGAGCCGGAAAGCCGTGAGGGGGTGCCTATAGGCACATCAGACGCTTGATGAGAGACTTGACGAGGAGCCGATTGTGATGTCCTCGGAAAATTAAAAGTACCATCATCGTGGATGGAGACCATCGGTCGGTAAGGAGGAGGATGAGGGATCGGATGTTTAGACAACATCGAAAATTTATCTTCGTAAAAAAGAACATCACGAGAGGTGATTATTTTATGAGAATTCAAGTCAAAAATGCGATATCCTTTTTGATTGTGGAGATAGCCGACGAAAATACCCGGAGATGCTCGGGAATCTAACTTTGTTTTTACCAAAAGACGTCTAGTATAACATAGACATCCAAAGACCCGAAGATTGTCAAATTTGGGAGGAGAACCCAAGAGTTTTTCATGAGGAGAAATGCCTTGTAATGTTGGTGTTGGCAATTTGTTGATGAGATATACTGCCGTTAGAACACATTCACCCCAGAAGGAAATTGGGAGATGGGCTTGAAGTCGTAAGGAGCATGCTACTTCCAGAATGTGTCGATGTTTTCTTTCGACGATGCCATTCTGTTGAGGAGTATGAGGGCAACTAGTTTGACGAATAATGCCCTTCTGACGGAACCATGATTGAAGTTCATGATTCATAAATTCCATACCATTATCAGATCGGATTGATTGAATTTTCGGAATAGGAATCGTTCCTTGTCCGGATTGTAAATTGGAGATGGAAGAATCAAATTGAGTTGATATATAATTAGAAAAATTCTTGAGAAATTGAGTAGTGTCGGATTTATGTGACATTAAAAAAATCCAAGTGCAACGAGTAAAATCATCCACTAAAGTTAAGAAATAACGACAACCAGAGTTTGAGGGGACGGAGAAAGGTCCCCATAAATCCGCATGAATTAATTCAAAGGGACGAGAAGAAGCAGAATTGCTTAACGGAAAAGATAAACGTGTAAATTTAGACAAGGGACAAATTTCGCACGGATTTTTATTGAATGAAACTTACTTCATACATTGAGTTCTTGAAATTAAAGACTTAAAAATAGAAGAAGAAGGATGTCCGAAGCGCCAATGCCAAATATCGGAAACATCTTTATTATATAGACTATTACTAGAAATTGAAAAGGAACAAATCCTAATATCCATGCGGAGAAAGTATAGTCCTTCATGGAGATCACCAAGTTCAATCCTCGTTTTCGTCACTGGGTCTTGAAAGACACATGAGCAAAAATCGAATGTTACTAAACATCGAAGAGAATTGGTGAGTTGGGAGACAGAAATTAAATTGATTTTAAATTCCGGAACATGGAAAACGTTTTTGAGAATTAAATTTGAATTGAAAACAATCGTTCCAATGTGACGTACTTGAATACATTTACCATCCGGTAAACGGACAAAACATTGAGGTGGAGCATCAACATAATGTGAGAAACGAGATAAAGAACTACATATATGTTTGGCGGCACCGGAATCAATAACCCAAGGAGAAGAGAGGAATTGAATACCTGTAAAGTTAATACCTGCGTCGGTAGATCCTTGAGTAGGATGGGAAGTGCCGTTAGAATGGCGTTGGTGATCGAGAAGTAAAAGAAGACCTTGATATTCCTCTTGAGTTAATGAGGTGGCTAGAGGTGCTCCCGTTGGAGGATCAACCGTCTCGGTTACGGTGGCGGCAAGTGGACCGGTCGGACGTGGTGGGCGATTTGGCCGAGTACCCGAGTTGGATCGGTTTGGATAACCGTTTAATTGATAACATGTAGCCCGGACGTGGCCATGTTGTTGACAATAGTCACAAAAGGGACGAGCTCGTTTAGGACGTTGAGCGTTTGGTTTCTCCATTCGAAAATTTCGTTGATCATTGTTGTATGTTGCAAGGGTGGCGGCTTCCGGTGAATTGGAAGTAGCGGCCATGATATTTTGTTGGATGTCTTCTTGTTTGACAAGAGAATGAATCTTTAGGATTGAAGGAAAATGGTCCATTAACAAAACTTGACTTCGAATTGCCGAAAAACGGTCATGGAGCCCTTGTAGAAATTCCATAGCACGTTCTTGATTAGTACGATCAAGTAACGATTTCCCTTGACCACAAATACATGGATCGATTACCATAAGGGATTGTAACTCATCTTGTAGAATTTTGAGTTGAGTAAAATAGGAGGAGACATAATGTCCTTCTTGTTTGAAGGATGAAATTGCCCGTTTCAATTGATAAATTTTGGGGGCATTGGTTTGAAAAAACCTTCCATAAAGATTACGCCAAATATCGGCGGCACTTTTATCGTATAAAACAGAAGACCGAATATCCGGAGCAATAGAGTTGATAATCCAACTACTGACAAGATCATTACACCTTCCCTATGAGTGTAATTGAGTTGGAGAAGTGGGTTTGGGAATAGAACCGTCTACAAACCCGAATTTATCTTTAGCTCAAAGAGCCATCTTCATGGCTCTTGACCAAGAGGCATAGTTATCTCCGGTTAATAAAGGAGTGATGAGAATTGTAGTTGGTGAATCCGAGTGATGAACATCAAAAACCGGATTAGGTGGAGAATTAAGAGTATAGTCTCCAGAATCGACTTCAGTAGTAGTCATGATAAAATAAATTGATATTAAAAAAAATTGAATTGGCTCTTATACCATGTGAAGAGGGAAATACCTCTTGAATAATAATAGCTTGAACACAGAGAGAGAAGACAAAAAAGAGAGAGAAATATGTGAGAAGATTTCTCTGTGTGTTTTATTCATTGATTTACAAAGGTATTTATAGATTTACAAGGGATTTACATATAGAAGTAATTTAGGAATATTGGGAAACTTCCCTATTCATGAATATTACAATAATTAACAACTTTACATAATAGCAAAACCGACTAAGGTAAGTCTTGCTCCCGAAGATTGTCTCTTGGTCGGTGCTATATTCTAACAGAACTCATGATTTTACACTCGTGTCAATTGCAACATGTGCTTTAACCACTAAGCCGATGCCTTCTTCATGTCATTTGTATACATCATTAGATACATAATTATATATACATATATATATATATATATATATTACTACTACTACTTTTTCTTATCGAGAGGATCCAGGGGGTGCAGTCGCACTCCCATTGATCCGTACTTGTGCATTATGAGTGAAAGGATTAAGGTCAATAGCGAGAAGCCAAGACTTTAGAACGAACAAATTCAAACAATAAAATCAGAACTAAAATTTTAGAAGTAGTTCTTCAATCAGGAATTGATCGTCGAGAATAACAAATTAAAAGCGTGGGATACAATCTGTGACCTCAAGTTTCGAATCTGTACTCAAGTTTTGAATAAATTCACGAAGACAAGCTCCAACAAGCTCAAATTTAGTGATGGACATTTTCTCTTCTTGCGAAATTAAATTCATATTAGCAACTAAAAGCTTTGCAAGGTCAAATTGTATGAATAGAATGTCAAAGTGATGTAGAATAATATTAAATAAAAAGGTATAAAAAGAAGGAGAACAAATGATTCCAGCAAGAAGTTTAGTAAGAGAAATCAAAACTGTTTGTGAGTACTGTAACGAACTATTCCAAATAATGGTTGTATTAAACCAAAAGTAAGATAGGTTCCAAGTTGGAGTAGGATTTATAGATTATCCTACAGATTATTCTCAATTTCTCATCTAATGTGCACGTCGCCGACCCGGGCACTTCCAACAGATCAAGGAATCACTGTGTCTATTGATTGAATTTCTCACATGACTTTTGATTGAAAAAAAAATTTATCTTTTAGTTAAATCTCTTTTCCTGTGAAATTATTTCTTATAATTTTATTTTGTTCGAAAAATGAGCAAAACCTTAAACCAATTTGATTTGTAAAGATGGTATGAATAGCTCAAACAAGCAGGGCGGAGCGAGAGACAGACACACGTGGGGGCACTTGCCCCTTAGTTTTCAATGAGCTGTCCTATTAGCCCAATGTTTTTCCATTTTGACCCCCTTACTTATATATCAGTTCATTTTTTCGCCTTTATTCTTTGTAAATTCATTATTGACTCCTGTATATGTTGCTAGAGCTAGTTTTCTGCATATCATTTTATACTTTCTTTTAATTTCATTTTCTATATATAATTTTTTTTTCATGACTGTTTTTCTAAAATGTGTGTATGTTATTTTCGAATTATTTTCTAAAATGAGTTTGCTCTCTCTGTTTCCTTGACTCTTTATATATCTCGAATGTGTATAAGAGTACTTATTTATATTGATTACGGTCAACATAACTCATAAGTCAATAATAGTTTAGTTGGCTTAGAATTAACAGAAATGTATAAAATCACTTGATCGCACGACACATCAAGATTTCTAGACAAGTTACAACTTACAGAGATTTTATAGGGGCCCCCATTATTGTTAAAAGGGCTCCTCCTTTAAAAGCACCCCCCCAAATTGGTCATTTTGGCTAGAAGGGCCCCTCAAGAAAAAGACACTCCCCTTTCTCTAGTTTGACCTAACGACAAAGTTAACGTCGTTAGGCCAAAATTATTTAAACCAACAAAAACTCCCTTCACCGGTCCAAAGCCTCACCCCTCTTTTTCTCCCCCAACCTCTCTCTCTCTCTCTCTCTCTTTTCATCTTTTCATCTCTCCCTCTTTCATCTTCCTCATAACCCTAGGTCCAAATTTTTGAAACTACATTGTTTGAATACTTGAATCTACTGGTTAGCGACACAAGGAAGAAGATTTGTGGACCTTCTTTGGAAGCCTTCTGTCTGGAATTGGGTGAAAATAAAGAGAGGAAGAAAACCTCCAAGTGAGCTTTCCGGTCGCACCAATCTATAAATAATGCATAATTCGGCCGTAGCCCACCTAGGATTGGAGCATAATTCGGCCCGAGCTCACCAAAAATTGGTCAAGTAGCACCAGTAACTACTGGACCGATTTTCAGTGGGCTCGGGCCGAATTTGACAATATTTGCGGCTCGAGCCCACGGTAGACAACGAATCCACTACAGTGTTTTGGTGTTTTCCCATCGATTGGATTTTTTTACTAAGAGAAATTCTACTCGATATCGTCTCACCGTACCATGTTCACATTATTCGGTGGAACCAGACTGAATTGAGCTTCATGTTGAACACACACAAAAAAAAAATCATACAACCATCAAATAGATCATAGAACATGTAAAAATGTGTGTAGGAAATTTTCATATGCTTCTTCAGGAACTGAATTTTGTCCAGAAATTGATTTTTGGGGGACCTTTTGCTATTTCTCCAAAAATTTTGGAAGTTGCTTCATCCATGGTGGTTTGCAACAATGAAGTTACTTTGTGACTTTAGAGATGAGTGCAGAAACAATGTGGGGATATTGTACAAGTTCGGATAACTTAGCCTGTTACTAATGGTCGTCGGTGATGGATGACATTTCTGGTGGAAGAAGAATGGAAGAGAAATGCTTAGGGATTTGAGTTTTAGAGAGATTTAGGGTTGAGATATGCAGATTGATAATGTGGGTGATATACACCCTTAACGTGTGTTTTCTTTAACCCATTACATGGGGAGTCCTTTAACCAAACAAGGTCAGTGACTATTTACCAAGTCAATGGGTTCATGGAGAGACCTGTTAACAAAAATGGGGGGCCTATAAAACTTCCCAAAGTGGCCCCACAAAAAAAAATTGAGTCTGCCACTGCAAACAAGAGTAGTGTATTATAGAAAAAAAATCTGAAAAATTAGAAAACAATGCATAACAAGTCTTAGGTTACTTACTTTGTTGTTCCACTTCTTTCATTCAATCATTTGGTGGCTAATCTACACAAGAAAAGAATACTAGTCAGACAAGACTAACTTAGGGTGCTTTGGGTATAAATCAATAAGGTTTTTATTTTGACTAAAATTTCCTAAATAGCTTTTTAAGGATTTTTCAAATGGAAGTTGAACATAAATTGAATCAGTTTATTGATCAAGGAATTATTAATATAAAAACATCCTAAAAGAAAATAATTTTTCATGAAGATTAGAAACTAGAAACGAAGAAAAACTAAACATAAATGAATAGTAGAAAATATTGCTTGATACACGTGAAAATGTTCGCTATGAAACCCATTTTTTATAAGGAAGAAAACCAAATTTTTCTAACAAAATTCAATTTTTTGTGTTTCGTAGGCCATGAGAAAGTTTAAAGAGAACATTTAAAGTCGCCCACAATATTACCGTTGGGCGTTGGCCCCCTTTTTATACATAAAGGGGCACCAGTTGCAATAAGATGATCATCTTTAGAATTTCTTCAGAGATTGAGAGAAAGAGAACGGGAGAGAGAGCATTTTTTCTGTTCAACTGTAGGAAGGTCGTTTTTCTATGTTGTTGGGGGAAAGTATTCCTCACTTTTTCCAAAAAAAAAATTCATATGAAAAATCGATTTTTACACTGTTGTAGTCAAACCAAACAGGAATATCGATTTTCATAAAAATATTGACTTTCCCACCTGATTTTCAAAAAATAACAGAGAAAAGGAAAAGAAACCTTGGTTAGAAATAAAGTCCTTTCTCCCCTTTACTGGATCCTTTAATGAAGAATCTATAAGCTAGTAAAGCTAATGTAGGGTTAGAAGTAAAAACAAATGGAATAAGTGGTCTAATAAAAAATGATGAGATTTATCAAAAAAAAAAAATCTAGCAATGTATTTATAGTGAGATTGCTTCCTACCTAAGACCATTCTAGAAGTTACCATAGATGGTAATGATGGTGGGATAAAAGAAAAGTCGAGAAAGTTGAACAATGTGTACAACAAATTTATAAGAGCACAACAAATTTATAAGAAAACAGGGTTTTCTTATCATATGTCTTAAGGGCAGGCGAGAATGTATTTCTATACTTTCCCTTTTTAACATAAAAATATTGAATTAATGTAGTCAACAAAAATGGTTGATTTTAACTTGTTAAAAGACGGAAAAATTTATAACGAGAAAGATGTCTATGAAAATAGAAATATGTTGAAGTTGCGAATAATAACTGTAACTATGCAAAACCATGATATTTAAAGGAGCAACAAATATCGAAAGTCTCTACCAACTCAACATATAAAGTTTTACTTTTGTACAATCTAATTTTAGTCATAAAAGTTATAATTATGTTACGTTTTGTCAATACGTTTTTCTTTTGAATGATTTTGATTGTAACATGAGTTTGTATTAGATGATTCTTGTTCCAATTTGAAAATGAAACTAGTTGACGCATTTCGGTAAATTTTCAAAACAATTTGACTCTGTTTAGCCCTGAAATTGATTATGGGAGAAGAGATCATGGTGATTTGAAATTAATGCACTGAAATTAGTATGTATCTGAGTTGAGATCAAAATACATTTTCTAATTGTTTCGTAAAATTGAAACTATGTATGCATTAATATATAATAGAATCCTTTTCGTAGTAATTAAATTTTTACACCCGATAACTTATTAGTCATAAATTTCCTAAAGTATTTTGTTTAAACATTTAGGAAGACCCCTCATCAACTTAAAATAACGAAAAAATAATACATTTTTGCTACGTTTCAAGTTTTTGCTATCTCCTGGAAAAAATTTGCACAAGTACACGAAGTGGTATGATAATACAAAGGGGTATTGGCATATACAAAAAACAAAAAATTTGCACAAGTACACGAAGTGGTATGATAATACAAAGGGGTGTTGCAATATACAACAAAACTGAAATATTAAAAATTCTTTTTGTATACCCAAATTACTCGCTAACAAGTACACGAAGTGGTATGATAATACAAAGGGGTGTTGCAATATACAACAAAACTGAAATATTAAAAATTCTTTTTGTATACCCAAATTACTCGCTAACATATCCATATGGCCTCGCGGCTTCCGGGTGGTGGTAGTAGGAGTAGAAAATGCAGAAGATCAAACTTGATGGGGAGTGAAGATCAAATCCTCTGCCCCCTGACAAAGAGAAAACACTTTGTATCTCCTTTCTCTCTATCTATCTTCTTTATTTCTCATCTCTCTGCACACACTTTCACCCATTTCAGTATTAAGGTCACACAAGATCCCCAAGTATTATAGTTTTAGCATGGTTAACTCAAATCATGGAATTTGATTGCAGTTGACTGAATCTGTGTAAAGAACCACGGAAAACGAAAAGATTGAAGTATATTTTAATTTCATATTATAAAATTCGTAATTACAAAAATTCCACTCAAAATTATTCAAGCCTCAAACTAGCCAATTCATTTAACTTAAAAGATGATCATAGAAATAAAAACAACCCGTTCATAAATGGTTCATAGTCGACCTTATTCACATTAGTCTAATTTTATTAGTTACATATAAGAACCTCACTTAGAAACCGTACCTTGATGTTATGAACGTCGTGCTAAATAAGATTTTTCAGCCTATTCTTCTTTAAACTCATATATATAATCGAAACGTTCATTACCATTAATTCTTGAATGATTTTGGGATCCTTCTTGTATCATTTTCTATATCTAGGGAATCTAGACCAACCTTCGAGTTTCGTTACAAATTTCATTTTCTTGTATAAACTCACACACACACACATACACACACACACATCTATTATACAAAACAGATCCTTGTGACTAGGACAAAATTAATGTACCTAGATGATGATTGGACAGCCACGTAGACATATGACATGGACATTCATTCTCTTTTAATCAGATCCGTTCAAACAATCCTCAAATTTAATAAGATTGACTCCGTTTTAATCACAGCCCTTCAACCAATCGTCTCTCAACGGGTGATTCATACCCAAAACACTCCTACACGCTCAGTGTCTCCTCATTCCCCTTCAGTTTCTTTCCACCTTCTGAACCTTCCATTGCCCTCACCATCTCTCTTTCCTACCAAGCTTCTTCCTTCCCAATTGTTGTAATCTCTCTCTGGTTTAGCTTCAAAATCAACATCTTCCAAGATGTACCTAGGAGTAGTAATATTATTGGTCCTTCCAGCAAATCCAATTGAATACATCGACTTTGTTTCTATTTGTGTTCTATGAAAGAAAATACTCAGAGGAGAAGATATCAAACAGAATGAGTCAGAACACTATTAAGAATGAAAATGAAGACAAATAGCTAGAGCGAGAGAGAGAGGTAGAATGAAGGCTGAGGACAGAAGAGAGAAGAAAAACTACCATTACCAAACTATGGTGTCTTACAGAACAAAGCAGGAGAACAAATTAAAGTAGTTCGTAGTCACAAATTGAAGCAGGAGAACAAACTCACAAAATTCCTAATAAAATTAGTAAGTTTTTTTCTCGATCATTTCTTAGTCCCTTTTATGATTCCTGCTTCAAAAAATTTCTTGGTTAATTGTTATCTGCGGATAGTTTTGGTCATACTTAATTTTAAGTGTTTTAGATACAATGTTCCCTTTCATCTTGCTTAATCTTGGTTATTCTCGGTTCATAATGAACCATGTTATTAAATTGTTCACGTTTACATGGAAATTCATACATCTTCTGGTAAAACATGTATATACCAAAAGGTGTTTGATGAAATGCCTGAAAGAGTTGTTGATTTATGGACGATTATTAATATGGTAATATAAAGCTGCCAATTTGATGGAGATTTGTTTATTGTTGAACATAAGCTAATTTAAGGGTTGAACCTAACCAGTTAACAACTTTATTTAGGTTTATCTCATTTTGAGTATTTTGATCTTCATGGTTGTTTCAATTTAGCTTGCGTATATTTTATCCAGTTTCCTAACTTTAATGTGTAGGGTGGATTAATAAAACCTGAAACACCAACAATCGGTTTTACAAGTCAATCCGATCAACATCTTGTGGGTATCTCAGTCTCTTATGGTTAAACGCTTAATTATCTTCCTCTTTAGCTATGAAAAAACTGCACAGGTAATATTTCAATATAGGGTTATTTTGTCTATCTGTATACATAACATGAACAACGATAGAAAAATATCAAACAGTATTTGAAAAAGGGTAAAAAAAATACTACCACTGTCAGCCATCTTGTAGGGGTTCAATTACATAGAAATCAACTACAACTTCTATTCCTTTTAGCTTGTCAGAATGCTAATTCACATGAACAATAATTGGATTCATCTTTCTCAATTTCCCATTTTCCTTCCTATTTTCAACAACACTTCAATACCCACAGAGTTATAAATATTTATGATTCTTTTAGATGCATGAATTCCATTATAACCAGTACATGAAGGATAAAATAGTTCTTCAATAAGAACTTGTTTTTTCCCATTTTTCTTAATTCTTAGAATCCTTTTATGTACCTCGAGATGTAATCGTTGCTCTTGTTTAAGCTACCCATGTATTATAAACCAAAATTCTAAAGGAAATAACAAATCTAGAGGAACCCCTTATAGGATCATTCAGACATAATACATCTGGACATTTTCCTTGCATTGGTGGTTTTCTCTAATATTGTCTCCTCCATATCAGACTAATATTTGAAATTAATATGGTATTCTTTTAGTACTATTTGAAAATCAACGGGAAAAACCGTCTTCACTGCTTCTAACCACTTCTAAAACAACTACATTTCTTACAATATATGGAGTTATAAGTCCATACATAACAATACTTTCAGCGTCTGGAACATTATTGATTTATTCTCAGCAGTCAACTATTACAAATAAGTTTACGTTCTATTGAAATATGAACCAGTTCTTGCTTCATATATTCAAAATTCTTTTCGCCTTACTTTCCTCCTCTGGTTTGCAGGTGTCCGGAAATTGCGTTAGACAAACCCAAATTCAAGCTAGGTGCACGTCAATTCATTGATAATTTATATTATAATTATTTGCATTTCCGTTCTTTATTTCCAACTATCTAGCACTTACATAATCAAGCTAAGCTCGTTCTCAACTTGTTTGAATTTATATTATAATTATTCTCGTAAGTTACTAACTACGGTTGTGGTGTGTACTTGAATGTTCGATAGCTAGATGGTTTTCCATCTTCCCTCTTTCGAATTAGTTATATTAGCTATCCACACATTTTACTGATCCATGGTGTAATGTAGTTTGATATTTCTTTCTTCATTTTATAATTTATTCTTTTGGTATCCCTTTGATTATAAAATAGATACAACACTAATTATTGTTATGTATGGACTTATAACTCCCCTTGGTGTGAAGCTGATGATGTTGTAGTTGTAATAAGGTCAGATTTATCTGGTGTGCTTATGATTGTTTTATGTTGGTTTATTGTGAAGATCAATGATGTTTATTTCTTTTTCGTTAATAGATGGATGCTACCACCCCTAGATACTAAGACAAGGTTGGAAAAAACCGTGACGGAAGTGCGATCTTACTTGAAGAAGGTTGGGTACTTCTACCTTTTCATGTGTTCTGAGTGTTTATACCTCCCACCATTTGAAGTACCTCCTCCGTTTTTTCTATTTTTTGGTTTATGAAGTCTCATATGAATCTTTAATAGACTTTCAGATTTTATTTTTTCGATGATCTATAAGATATGTTATTCTGTGTTTATTTTTTAATATGAGATGAACTAAGGGTTGCAAAATTTAGATTAAATAGGTTGCAAGTAATAAGTTTCAACTTATTGACTGGGACAAAATTTTTGTTGATGGATATGTGGGAGAAGTGATACGGACTCGTCCAGTATATGTTACACTAGTGTGTATTTGTCTTGTTAAGTTTTGACTACGGATACTTAGTTGTTTAAGTCTGTAATTCTTATTCATATGTTCTTTTAGATGGTGATGAATCTATATTTTTCTATATGAATTTAGTAGCTTTGCCCTAAAACGGTGATAAGAATTTCACGAATAGAATATATTTCATTGATTACTTCATATAATATTCAATGTTTCCGAATAATAGATGTGGAGGGTTCATGCTTGTGGCACGCATGGAATATATTTCATTGATCACTTTATATAATATTCAATGTCTCCGAGTAATAAATGTGGAGGGTTCATGTTTCTGGCAACAATCTGATCTCATCTAATTACTTCTAATTAGAAATAGAGTTGTTCGTTTAGTCAAAATAGAGAAGTTTTATATCACATAAGTTAATTTCTTGAACTTGTATGCAGCTTTTGAAGAATTTTTGAAACTTGGACAAAGTGCTCTATTAGCATCATTAAAAGGTAAGTCGGTTATCTTGAAAAAGTGATATTGTGTATATATATATATATATACTTTCACTATTTGAGTTATATGCTAAGAAAGATGAACATTTTCTTAATTTGATTTGGAAAACTGACAAATTTTTCACCAAAATCGTTATTACTTCAAATAGTTTTGTAAGATGTTCAAGGAATCAAGGACCTATACCATTTCTTAACTTCAACTCAGGTATTATTGGTTTGCCGCCTCTCTAAAGATTAATGAATATGTTTGAATTTCATTTCCGCTTTCTTTTCATTTTGTATTTTTTATGTTTTCTCTTTTGGTTTTAGCTATGGTTGGTATTTCGCCTTTGCTCATGGATTTGTGCATTTGATACTCATTCACGTACAAAGGCTTACCACAAAACAAATGGTGAATCCATTATCCATGGAAGACATCGGAAGCTCTCCAATTTTCTTATGGGTTTCAATGGATTGACAAAAGGATCTTTTTCTTATTTGAGTTTAAAGTCAGTTTCTACATGATCTGTCCCAGAAGTATTTTTGACAGGTAATATTTAGTTGTTTGCTTGCTTCATTTCACTCTTTATAATTGATTGTAGTCATTCTATTTAATGAACTTCTGCAGTTATGCTTACAAAAACAAGATAAAATAACTAATACATTCAAATCAGATAAAGGGAGACAGAAGTTGCATAAAACATAGCAATGGTCTCGGACTGAACTCTTCTAACAATGTTGCCAGATTAGAAGACCACAGACCTAAGACCCCCCTCAATTACTATAGCAACCAAGTATAGGCAAAACAAGATCTTTAGCTGTTCTCAGGGCAGGTGATAAATATTCACAATAGGATAACTCCCTTCAAGGACATAGTATTACCAGATACAAATGATTCTATATACACATATATGTAGAATGATGATACAAAAGTCAGGACATGCAACACCCCTAGAGGAAAAACAAAATAAGTCAACTTCGATACAAAATTATATAATCTATAACCTACATCTTCCCAATTTGGTATCTAAATAAATCTTGAGGAAATGCTAGAAGGGAAGGTGAGCCAGTTTGCCCTGCTTCTTTTCACCAAGGTGAAAGACAGATAGATAAATGTGCTCTCATGGAGAGCTTGGAAGGCACACGAGAGCTTGGAAGGCACACAACTGTGAAATAACAAAAGTATCTCTTAAGATGCGGCAGAGCCATAATAATATTTCACTCCACACTTTCCGCAGTTTTATTTGTGTTGGCCCATTAGACCATTAGTAATGCCGAAATGGTAAATATAACACAATCTAACTGCTATTATTTGCCAAATCGATCCAATATCATAAAAGGGTTTTCGCCTCTCTTTTCATGTCAGTCAGCCGGGTTATAGTAATGATCAATGACACTGGTGCCACATCATGTTGCTTAATTTAGACCGTCATGGCCACCAAAAGATCTATTCTTCGAGATTTACATCACAAATCAATATTCAGGTCCGCTGCATTTATGAGTAACTCTAGATTGCTAATGACAGACATGACAGAGCACGAAAAGAACAAGAACCAGTCCCCGCCTCTTGTGACTTGAAATTGAGCTTCTGTTCCTTTTGACCTTTTTTAGTAAATGATCAATATTTCTATTTTATTTTTGCTTTAGCATTAGTCGTTATAAATACTCTACAAGAGCAGATTTAGCTTGTCCTAGCCATTTCACCCTTCGTTGCTTTAGTGCTTGATTTTAGTGAACTACTACGTTGCTTTACTTGGTAGTTCTGAGTGATTTTGGATTTAACTAATGGTGTCGGAAAATGAGTTACTTCTACGTGTTGCCAGAATCCAAGCTACCTTGGGTTTATAAAATCTCCAGACAGGATCTTCGCGTTCCTTAGTTAAAAAAACCCAATTATAGACTATTCATTTTACCTCAACTTGATTTCTAGATAGATAATTGATGACTATATCTTCACATGAAACTAACCTTTAAATTATTTTCACGTCTCTATATATTTTGTATGACATTTATATAAAATGCAAGCTTCCTGGCTTAGGATGGTTGTCTGACCGATGAGAGTCTCTTTCGCAGCAGAGGAACATGAGAGTTTCGCTTGAAATGCTACTACGTCTGGTAGTGGGGTTGCTTATGAAGAAGATGAAGAGGATGATGAGATGTTAACTGTAAGCGCTACTCACTTCAACTTGTGCTGATATTTGACTGACATGTTCAATATTTTTATTGTTTGTATGTTCATGTTACTTGTATATAAACATTTTTGAGTTTTAGTCATGAACTATAATGAAACTATAGAGAAAAAAATTAGGAAAAAGCTCAGTATTTGACGACATTAGGATGTCCATTCTTGATCTACTCTTCTTTTTCAGCAAACATTACAATTATCTGTCTTTACGGGCTTTACCCTTAATTAATAGGCCAGGTTTCCGAATTCCAACAATGTAGTAACTTAGTATTCTGATGTCTAGGTCTTTTGTTGTTTCATATTTTTACATTCTCTCATTCTTTTACAAACACTCATTCTCTTGTTAAGAAATAATTAGGACGAGATATGGATGTACTTTGTGTCTGGTACGGCGGGTAGGGATTCTTTAGATGGTACTTTGTGTCGGTTAGGGGTTCTTTAGATGGTAATGGTTAAAATTGTTTAGCAGGTTGCGTGGGTACAAATTTAAATTTTGTTCTATTGTACTACAAGCACCATGCTTTATTACCTCATCAATAAACAAAAGTTTCATTGATATGATTAAGTGGACTTGAGTTAGATATACATTCCAGTTGATATCGCGGCAATACGATGCATGAAAAAGTAGAGCGATCTATAATGGGTTCTTCGCCTCATATATGCGACTTCATCGTCTTGTTCAAGTAAGCCTTCTGACATTGGTAGCACTTGCATCTCTTATTTCTACATTCTCTCCACCTATGTCTTTGTTAAACAATAATGTTCTTATTTATAGATGAGAGAAGGATTGATGGCTGAAAATAAGAAGTAACAGAAAGTGAAGTTGGAATCTTTTACATAATTTTGTCTTCTGAATCTCTTTTCTATACGGATTTACTTTGTGATCTTTTTCATCCATCATATTAAGTATCTCTGTTGAGTGGTTTTGAAGCAGTTTTTTGTAATAGTTACCTATAACAAAAACCCATAAGTTATTTTTGTAAATCCAATTATGTTTCTTCAAGTTTCTATTAGTAATATGAACCTTAACTAAATCTTTGATAATTTTCTATCTTTTATCTTGGTAAATGTCAGGTCTTCAGTTGGGCCGATTGATGCACATATAAGTGGATATAAATGCATCTTCGACAATTTTCTATCTCTTAACTTGTAAATGTGAACACTTCGATAATTTTCTATCGTCTTAGTTGTAAAGGTCTGGTTTCTATTTATCGGTTGTCATTCTCCATTGTCTCCCAGACTCCCACTGTGCTTAATTAGAAGACTCTTTTTATTTTGGACTATAAATTGGACATCACAAACTTACTGGTCGTTGTCGCTTTATGCCCAAGTCCCTACAAAATTTTGTGAGTTATAAACACAAATTTATCTAGGAATTATTACTTTCCGTCTAGAGGTAGATGAGGTGCAGAGGATATCAAGATTTGTTTCTTTGTTTTGTCAGAGTAGTAAAGCTCTTCGATTTCAAATTTGTGTTTTTGTCAATATTCAGCCATCTATAATCTTTGCACAATATGACTAAATATCATTAGGTTGGCTCTAAAAGCCCCTTTCCCATCGCTTTATACTAATTTAACCTCCCCTATATTATTACGTTCAACGCTTGATTGAGTTGTACTAACATGTTTTATTTCTGGCTTGAGATCATTTGATCTTAAGACAACACCTTCCCGCCTAATAATATTTCAAGAGAATCATCACATTTTGGTCATTTTTCTTTCGTGAAATTGTGTGCGTTTTTGTTTGTGTGCCAACACGGAGGCATCTCACACCACTTTTTTTTCGTACGGTTGAGCTATATATGAACCTGACCATACTCTACACAATAATGTTCTTTTTGCGTTTCTCCATTTCCATATCTCTACAATTGTAACTTTAAGTAGATAGTAACATACTCTACAAAATATCTTCTTTTTTTTCGCATTTCAAAAATTTCACAACCCTATCATTGTAACTATAACTAGATAGTAACATAGATGACTAAAAGAGATAAAAAGAACAAAAAGCTAAAACTAATTGTTTATTTTCAGTTGTTTGAAAAACATAAAATGAGAATAGATGGTACAAGGATTGAGAGAGTTAAAAAACATAAAATGAGAAGAAAGTTAAAAGAGTTGAAAAGAACACAACAATGTGGGGTGTTCAATTATAGAAGTGTGTCATAGTCGTCTATAGTAATAACAAATGTCACTCTTGATCTTAGTAACTGGTCGAACGATCTAATTAATCCTTGAGTTGTAGATGGAGAAACACTAAAACGGCATGGAAGGATTTGTCAAAAGTTTGTCGTTCTCAATCAAAACAATAACAACAACAATAAGGAGAGATTTATTAAAGGTTAGATAAATGTCACTCTCAATCAAAACAATAACAACAACGAGGAGGAAGAAGAGTCTAACTTAGTATTTTTTTCCAGATCTCATTTGATTAAAACATTCTTCATTTTTGTTGTATTCTTAGTGAGGATTTTCATGAAATTTGCAGATAGTTTTAGGAGCTCAGGAAAAAGACCATGACAATTTTGATTTATTACTCTCTGCATAGTCAGTCCATTTTTGGCGATAAAGTAAATTTTAATTTTGTTGAGTTAAGTTGAGTATATATTCTTAGTGAGTAACATAGGAAGCTAATTGTTAGTCCTATGTTACTCCCATCTGTAATAGGGTTTTAGTTTTATTAACTTCATTGTATTCACATTAGCCTTATTGGCAATTAATGAAGTTTTTTTTCCCAAAAAAAAAACTTCGAAGTTCAATTAGAAGTAAAAACACTAATTTTCTCAAATTTGAATTCAGACTTCTCTTTTGCTTACTGACTTTGTTTCATGTGTGGGTAAATCTTAGAGTGAGATGAATGAGAATGAAGAGAGAGAGACATATACAAGCTACCCATTTCTTCAACCACCTATTTTATTGAATAATCACAACATTGATGCCAATAAACATCCACTCCCACCCATTTATATATGTTCATACAGAAAGAAAGACAAACTAAAATAAAAAATAAAAAACAGAGATTTACATCAAGAACACCTCCAAACAAAAATAAAAAAACCCTAGATAATCATAACATCTAAATGAAACCCTAGACTACAATTTTATGAAAACTTTGGTTAGCCAAAGATTTAAAAGATTCAAACAGATTGATGTTACAAGAGATATACAAGTCTATTGCCAAAAAAAACTACATGATACACAACTATACAAGTCTCTTGCCTCTCTGAAATAGATCTGACTCAATATAGTAGATCTATTTTAGAGAGTTTACAACTTTCTACAATTTTGAAAAAAATATAAGATAACGAATTTGATGTTCAAAGGCTTCAACCGCTTCCTCTGATCTGTAGATCATCAGCGTACAACCAACCGAACATATTAAACTTTTGATCCAATCAAGTTGTAAGTGGTTAAGATTTATCTGAGATTTGATGCGATTAATAGATAGAGGAGATGGGATGAAGTGGCAAATGGTTAGGGATTTAGGTTAGTCTTTAGGGTTCATTACTTCAGTGTGTTTGTTTGAGAGGCGGCGAGAGAGGCGGCGAGAGAGGCGGAGAGAGGGAGGCAGAGAGAGAGAGGCAGAGAGAGTTTTAGGGTTTCATTTCTCAAACAAAAAAGAATTCTAAGATTTCTGTTTGGAGGAGGTTAATTATAGAGATGAAGAGGTAATGTGTTTACATCCAACGACTGAGAAGAGACACCCTATCTCAGCCGTTGGATCTAAAGAATTTCACGCGGATCGCGGGTTCTCGGGCTCGGGTAGCAAACGGACTCTACCGGCGGGGAGCGGGCGGGGTTTTCGGGTCGGGACTCGGATTTGAGAGCCTGTCCAAGTCCCGACCCTATAAGCCCGAGCCATCGGGCCGGGTAAGCCCTGCTCGGGTTGGCTTCGGTCATCAGTCTCTCACGGTTTGGGCCAAACGGGCCGGACCCCGGGGTTTCAGACCGTTTTCCCAGCCCTAAATTGGTGCTTCACAAGATGCTACATATGGCATTCCCCTCAATTGTTGTATAATAAGTTAAATTGTTTCTGTCTTTTTTTACCCTTATGCACCCTCAGGCAATCATTTATTATATCCTTGTAGATAATTATTTATGTGAAGCAAGAGCGCTACGGAGAGTATTGTGGCCGATTTTAACTGATAACGCAATTTTATTATGTTTACAAGTGAATGTAAAGCTAAGGTTTGTATTTTATTCTTAGTATATAATTTTTCACTTTTGTAGTTGTGGCTTATTGGAGATAAACAAATTTATCGAATTTCTCATGCATACGGAGGCTGGAGTTCACTTTCGGCATTTGAATGTCATTACAAACTATAGATATTCTTGCATTTTTGCTCAAGTTGTATTTGTTTTATCCTACTCATCACACAAACAACTTTGTTGATATTTTTTTGAAACACAACACTAATCATTTTTAACTCGTATATAATGTGTTGTATCGGTAAATACATACGATGCGTTAGGTAAGTAAAATTGTATCCAGTTGTACCAATTTCAATACTCTACAACTCACATTTGGTAAATGGCATTGCCCCGCACGTAGTGCGGGGGTTATGCCTAGTATATATATATATACACACTAGATTTGACTTGGCCATATTCATTTTGTCCAATTTTTGTTTTCCTCATAATCTTCATCTCACTCTCTCACTATCTATCTCTCTTTCTCTCTCATGCTTAATTCTCTTTTTATCTATCTCTTCTGGATTCTTTCGGGGTCTAGGATTATGGAAGAATGACTTTTGGGTCTTCTTTTAATGATAATAATCACTTTCACGGGGTTAATACAAACCCTATTAATAAGACCAAGTAATCTTATGCCTCTTTGGGGCTAGAAAAATGGTTTCCTTTCTTTGGAAGTGAATAATATCCTCCGGGTACCCACTTCACTCTTTTTTCTGTCATGTGTTTTGTTGATATATGGAAATCAGGGCTCTGTTAAGTGTCGATCAAGGTTTTGGTAGCTTCACTTACTAGGTAGTTGTTGATTCAAGGTGGTGGTTGGAAGGGTGGTGGGCGAAAATGGTGGTGGAAGACAGAAGTTGTGCTGGTGAATGTGATAAGAAGATGAAGATTAAGAGGCAAAGTTCGATCAAGTAAATTTTTTGGGCTATAAAATAAATATCTCCCCTACTAAATCTTTATGCCCCTGAGACTTTTCTCTATGCCCCATTAGCGCATAATCAAGTTTCTTTTTTTTCCAGAATTTGAGTAAACAAATTTAAAATAAATATCAAATAGAGAAAAGAACGGGAAAATATTATCTAAATACCTTGCTTTTAAGACGACCCCCAAACAGTGGATTTACGATACTTTCTTCTTCAGTCGTGAAATCAGACAAATAATGCTTAAGCTTTCAGAGAAAAAAATGAAGGAACCCATGTGCATCTTCCTGTTGATTATTCTCGAAAGAAGAAGAAATATCTGAAATTATCTAAGTTAAGAACTACAAAATATAGTACAAAGTGATGAAAATAATCAGAATATAAAATGTTAACTTTACAATACTAAAAAGAGTAAAAGCTTTTAAGAATTTGGAAGGTCTATTGAGCTTGAGAGGAGAGAAATAGGGTAAAGTGAAGTGGATTGAGAAATCAATAAGACAAAGAAACATTTAAAACGTATAAGGGTAGTATTGGAAAAAACCAAAATATACATTTACAACGTTAAATTTTGGGTCATTCTTCCTGTTCTCCAAATAAAGGACTAAAGTACTGATGAGTTAACAACAACCTGGGCCTTAGAGTATAACCCAAAATGAATGCAAACTCACTGCTTCAAGAGAATGTTAGCTTGGAAAACAAATTCGTTTTAGGTCAACACAGTCAGGGAACAACCTAGAAAGAACACCTCTAAAGAGGGTATATAATTGTTCTCACTCGTAAAATATTGTACGTAGTTTTTGTTTTCTTATTGTTTGCGTTTAATTCGTTTGAGTCTGACTTATCTGAAAGTCTAACTTACCTAAAATATAACTTGTTTTCGTCAGGAGCACACATCAGGTTACTTAAGACAATACACTTAGCCTAGATTTATTATATGCCTGGCACAAATGGATAGAAAATATGTTCAAACGAGTCAATTCAAATCTAGAGTTAGATTTAACTAAATTGATTAATCACTTATCATATTAAAAACTAAACCGGAAGAACTATTAAATAAAGGATACCGCTTAGATTTTGACAAATTCGAAACGAAAAATATTTCCATGGGGGCGAAACAAACATTTCCCGAACAAGCTTATTCAGAGCATAAACTGCACAAAATCCTTCAACTCCGCCTAAAATTAAAACTCAAGATTCAGAAACAAATAGATAACCAAAACAAAATGAATCAGAAGAAAAATGAATACCTAAAATAAAGAAAGTTGAAAGATCTTACTTGTGCATGGATATGGATGATTCGATGCACAAAGCTTCTGCAATGATGCGACCGTAGGGGTAACACATTGCAGAATCGAGTTCAAAAGGCAAGTGTTCTCTAAATCCTGAAACCCGGGACCAATACAATGCTTAATACTATTAACATTGGATGAAACAAATAAGAACTTAAATCCTAAACGTAGTTCTTTACCTCTATAATTGATCTTTGAGAATAATACATGGTTTGGAATCAGATCTCTGACCTTATATAGCAGATAACTTCATAATGACGAGCCTCATCAAGCTCAAATATAGTGATAACAGACATTTTCTCTTCGTGAGAAATTAAATTCATATAACCAACAAAAAAACTGCAAGGTCAAATATATGAATAAACTGTCATACAAATTATTCTGATATGATATTTAACCAACAATCTAACCAAATTGTAAGTGATCTTAAGGAACAAATTCCAAAATAATGGTTTTATTTCGCCAAAAAAGTAACGAATCTTTTACGTTGGAGAATTTCTCATCAAATGTGCATGTGGCTCTTCCACGAAATCAATGATGAGTCAAAGGGTATTCTCTTGTACAGAGTTCTTTTTTAGAATATACTACCTGATATCCAAGGAGTGCATAAACTTTGAAGTCTATTTTATCACTTTCTAACATGGGTTAATAAGATCCTAATTTTATTTTCGTATATAAAAATCTTTGACATATACCGAAGTTTCCCTAAAACTATTTATGATATCTCTTTTTCTCTAACTTTAAATAGAGTCACCAAGTTTTAAAAATGAAAATCCTATGCAGCACAAAAAGTGATAGACTAATTATGTGAAAGATTTATAAATGAAATTTAGAATTTTAGATAATTTTCTAAATAATAAAATTATATTTTACTCTCTATTGAAGTTTTTTTTCATTTCTTCCTATTTTTCTACTTCCTCTTCGTGTTCCTCTGCTGTAAGTTTCTTCTTCTACTTCTTTTTATCCTCCTTCATATGGAAAAGCATCATATAATGTGGAGGTCTTTGATGGCGGGAAAGCTAATATTAGTTTTAGATAGGAAGAACAATGGTTCCCATAGTTTCGAAAGATATACTTTTATTGATCTTAAGGAGGCGCCTTTAACACGCTTTAACCCTTATCATACAGAAAAGTGTCTATTTGTTTAAAAAGTAGTCTTAACATGTTTTTAATTCAAGATCTGGAGAAATTTTATTTTTGCAAAATTCTAGAGGAGACGATTTTCTAAAACAATGCAAAATTTCTTGTTCATTGGATAAACAGTTGAAAAAATACGACAGTCTACAATAGAGATCTTACAAGGGCATATTGAAAAAAACAAAGATTAATCAAAGGCGTTCATTATTATTTATTTTTTCAAGATAAGTTTTTTTTTTTCTTTTGGAAACCGATTACATTGTCGTACAATTGGCATTGAATACATCAAAGATGTGATAAGCTTGCTACCCGCCCACTCAAACTCTAACTTGACCTGGCCTATAGCCCACTCAAACATAACCTGGCCTATAGCCCAACTAGATAAATGGCCTAAAGCCCAACTACACTACCTTATTTATACCCTAATAATCCCAATTCAAATAACCAAAGATTCCACCTTCTTTGGGATTCGAACCTGGGACCTCCAGGGATTTCTGGAGTTTATGTCAACACCTTGGAACCACTTGGGCTACCAACTGTTGACTTTTTCATTGGTAAGTATGTTGTTTAGATAAGTTAAACAACATACTTACCAATGATGACTCATCTTGTAAAAATGATGAAGAGAAAAAAAAAATAACGTTTATCTTTAGATTTACTTGCTCTTAGCATTAACCCTACCCGTTTTTGACAAAATGTATGTTCTTACTAAAAAGATTGCTAGTCAACCAAATGGGAGACAAATTCAGTTATATTTAGAAAATACATATTTAAAACTATTATTCATTGTAATTGCACTTTTTCGTATGATGAAAACTCATCGTAGAGATATGTTTATCAATTGGTCGGTAAAGTGCTCCCGGAGACAAAACTTTGTGGCCGCCACTGTAAGGAACTATGTTTACCACATATAGTTTTGAGAGATCTATGTACTTTTATTCATCTTTTAACTCTTAGAATATAATCCATTTTAATGTATTAAAATAAGGTGATATTCTATAAATGCAACATTCCCATTAGTATGACGTTATTCCGAAAATCTCCATTGAATCAAAACTTTATACTTCAATTAAATCTCCATAAACAGTTGAAAAAATACGACAGTCTACAATAGAGTTCTTACAAGGGCATATTGAAAAAAAAGAAAGATTAATCAAAGGCGTTCATTATTATTTATTTTTTCAAGAGAAGTTAAACAACTTACTTACCAATGATGACTCATCTTGTAAAAATGATTAAGAGAAAAAAAAAATAACGTTTATCTTTAGATTTACTTGCTCTTAGCATTAACCCTACCCGTTTTTGACAAAATGTATATTCTTACTAAAAAGATTGCTAGTCAACCAAATGGGTCTCCCAAATTCAGTTATACTTAGAAAAAAGACATATTTAAAACTATTATTCTTTGTAATTGCACTTTTTCGTATGATGAAAACTCATCTTAGAGATATGTTTATCAATTGGTCGGTAAAGTGCCCCCGGAGACAAAACTTTCTGGCCGCCACTGTAACGAACTATGTTTACCACATATAGTTTTGAGAGATCGATTTACTTTTATTCATCTTTTAACTCTTAGAATCTAATCCATTTTAATGTATTCAAATAAGGTGATATTCTATAAATGCAACATTCCCATTAGTATGACGTTATTCCGAAAATCTCCATTGAATCAAAACAACTTTATACTTCAATTAAATCTTCTTTCCTATCAAATGATTTTTCCTAATTTTGTTTTGTTCGAAAATTGTTTAGCCCACTTGATTTTCGAAATAGCCGGAACAACCATAGTACATTATAGAAAGAAAAAACTAAAAGTCAGAAAACAACGCATACCTTGGTTGTAGATCAATTACTTTCTTGTTCCATTTCCTTCATTAAATCATTTGGTGGATAATCTACACAAGAACAAAAGTGTAGTTAGATAGGATTGATCAAAAAAGAGAACGAGAACACAAAACAGAAGTTAAGAAACGTTGCTATAAGTTACTAAGATGACAGTGTGAGTATGTACCAAAAACATAAGTTAAGTTAGGGTTCTTTGGGTATAAAATTGATAAGGTTTTAATTTGGGTTGATTCATCAAATAACTTAAAAAGGCTTTCAAGTGGAAGTTGAAGATTACGTTGAATCAAATCAAGCAAATGAAAAAGCCAATTCTAAGCAAAATAAACAAAGACTTACTTTTTTTTGGGTGAAATCAAAGACTTGCTAAAACATTAAAATTAATAAACTACAATATAATGATAAATTAATTACTAATAGAACTCCTAAGAAAACATCCTAAAAGAAATTTTTTCGTCATAATGATAAAAAACGAAGAACCCTAAACACAGATGAATGACAGGAAAAAAATAACTAAAAACAAAGAGAAAAAAGAGAGAAGAAGGAAAAAAAGAAACCTTGGCTAAGATGGAGCCTTTTCTTGTCTTTATTCAATCCTTTAATTAAGAATGTACAAAGTAGCAAAAATAAAGTTATTTTACCCAGGTTAAAGGGAAGAGAATGAGTAGTTTGATGGAAGAACATGAGATTGATGAAAACAAAAGAAACCTAACAAAGTATTTATAATGAGATTGCTTCCTACCTAAGATCCATCTAGAAGCTCTTGCAACAAAAAAAAATCCATTTAGGATCTTAAGCACCATGAATGTTAAGAAATATATTTATATTCTTTCCCTTTTCAAATAAAAAAAAAATCCTTTAGATATAGTCAAGAAAAATATTTATATTCTTTCCCTTTTAAAATTACAAATAATTTACAACCTAACATTTAACGCATATAAAAAAAGAAAGATATTAACGTTGCAATTAATAAATGTAACCGTGTTGAACCATGATATTGAAGGGCAACAGATAACCTCAAGTCTCTACCAACCCAACTCAGCATTTTAATCTTTGCACCTTCGATTTTTAGTCATCAAGTTTATAATTATTTTACATTTTGGCGATACATTTTTTGTTTCCTATGATTTTAATTGAAATAGGTGTCCCTTTTAGTCTGTTGCTTGTTCCATTTAGGTAATGAAACTGGTTGATGTCTTTTGGTTGTTTTTCCAAACAAATTGACTCTGTTTTTAGGTATGACATTAATTTGGGTACACCTAAGGGAAGAAATCTTTGTGATTTGAAATTAGAAATAAACTGAAATTAGTAATAAATTATTCAAATTATCTATGCATTATTATTCCCAAGTTAAAATCAAAAACAAAATATTCAAATTATCTATCCATTAAGATATTTTGGAATTTGTAGTAATAAATTTTTCACACCCGATAATTTCCGTAGTCGTAAAATATCTAAAATATTTGTTCAAACATTTAGTAAAACTGGCCTTGAACTCATCGTAAATGAAAGTGGCACACTTGTGATATGTTTCGAGTTTTTGCTATCTGATGAAAAATCTTGCACGAGTAAATCTAGTGGTGCAACGTTACAACAGGGTGTTGCTATGTACAAAATATAAATTACCCGTGTTTACAACCTTCAACTGACCCATAAGAGCAACAGATCACAAGAGTCAAGACAACTTATCGTTTGAAAAAACTGTAACTCAAACTAAAACCCTTATGTTTGAAAATACTGTAACTCAAACTAAAACACTTGGCCGCACTTCACCACTAAAATAAACAATTACTCAAGACCTAGAATTTAAAATTAAAAAGAAAACTCTAACTTATATTCATTAATTATATAAATACATCAACAATTACAAACTTAATTGACCTCTACGAGAGTTCATATTTTGACATGTTTGCATGATCGACTCATTGTCAATTTCACTAAAAACTTGGTTTTCAAAAAAGGCTACTAAACTATCATTCAGCCACGGATGACGGATCACTCATCTTGTTTCTTAAGCGTGTTTTAACTAGCTCATAGCTGAAAAAGCTCCAATCCCATCTAAATTTGAGAAATCATCGTTCTGCCTCATATCGTAAATGTAATTATCAAGCTGAAAACGAAGTAGCATAGTGTCAAGACTACTGAAATCTTAAGGACAAAATTCAGCAAGATGCATCAACTTATTTTGTCGAAAAGGGCAAACCTCTAGATAGGCTCAAACATGTCATAGAACGGAGCAACTCGATATTCTTCTCAGTGAAACGAGCATTTAATTCTTGAAGCTTTATATCAATAACGGTATAGAAAATCTCCACTTGATAGTAATAAAAATTTATAATTTGTTGTGCATTTCTCCTGCTTCTCCCTTGAACTATGTACGAACCATTAAGATAAACAACTTCAACATTATGTTTTTCACAAAAAGTATAAACACTCCAAACCAATGATGACCACTAACGGTCTCGTACATATTGGATTCAAGCTTTTGATGATTCAACAATATACATGACAGTCACAATATTTTGGTCTTTTCTTTGTAGTACTTGTGACAATTCATTTGTTATTCCCAACAAAAGCTCATCAAATGTAAACAAAATACGAACTCAAAAGTTTGCATCTTGAATTTTGTAGGGAATTAGGGTAGATAAATTGAATTTTATTGTTTTAGAGTAGTTGAATCTATTTTATATGAATTTTGAATAGTTAAATTTAATAATTTCAAAACATAAAAGAGTATGAAGTGGGAATCGAACCCTCAACTTCTCAAGATCACATGTCCATAAAACAAGAACCACTAAGTCACGCTCTATTTCATGACATCTTTACACATTCACAATTAGATACACAGTTATAAACACATATATATATGAAAAAAAAATATTACAATGATTAAAGAGGGACTTGAACTCATGATTTTACACTCTTAAGTCAATTGCAACATGTGCTTTAACCACTTAGCCGATGCCTTCTTCATGTCATTTGTATATATCATTAGATACATAATTATATATATATATATATATATATATATATATATATATATATATATATATATATATATATATTATAGATTACTACTGCTACTTTTTCTTATCGAGAGGATCCAGGGGGTGCAGTCGCACTCCCATTGATCCGTACTTGTGCATTATGAGTGAAAGGATTAAGGTCAATAGCGAGAATCCAAGACTTTAGAACGAACAAATTCAAACAATAAAATCAGAACTAAAATTTTAGTAGTAGTTCTTCACTTCAGGAATTGATCGTCGAGAATAACAAATTAAAAGCGTGGGATAGAATCTGTAACCTCAAGTTTCGAATCTGTACTCAAGTTTTGAATAAATTCACGAAGACAAGCTCCAACAAGCTCAAATTTAGTGATGGACATTTTCTCTTCTTGCGAAATTAAATTCATATAACCAACTAAAAGCTCTGCAAGGTCAAATTATATGAATAGAATGTCAAAGTGATGTAGAATAATATTAAATAAAAAGGTATAAAAAGAAGGAGAACAAATGATTCCAGCAAGAAGTTTAGGCGATAAGAGAAATCAAAATTGTTTGTGAGTACTGTAACGAACTATTCCAAATAATGGTTGTATTAAACCAAAAGTAAGATAGGTTCCAAGTTGGAGTAGGATTTATAGATTATCCTACAGATTATTCTCAATTTCTCATCTAATGTGCACGTCGCCGACCCGGGCTCTTCCAACAGATCAAGGAATCACTGTGTCTATTTCAAGATTTATGAATTTCTCACATGACTTTTGATTGAATAAAAAAAATTATCTTTTAGTTAAATCTCTTTTCCGGTGAAATTATTTCTTTTAATTTTATTTTGTTCGAAAAATGAGCAAAACCTTAAACCAATTGGATTTGTAAAGATGGTATGAATAGCTCAAACAAGCAGGGCGGAGCGAGAGACAGACACACGTGGGGGCACTTGCCCCTTAGTTTTCAATGAGCTGTCCTATTAGCCCAATGTTTTTCCATTTTGACCCCCTTATTTATATATCAGTTCATTTTTTCGCCTTTATTCTTTGTAAATTCATTATTGACTCTTGTATATGTTGCTAGAGCTAGTTTTCTGCATATCATTTTATACTTTCTTTTAATTTCATTTTCTATATCTAATTTTTTTTTCATGGCTGTTTTTCTAAAATGTGTGTATGTTATTTTCGAACTATTTTCTAAAATGAGTTTGCTCTCTCTGTTTCCTTGACTCTTTATATATCTCGAATGTGTATAAGAGTACTTATTTATATTGGTTACAGTCAACATAACTCATAAGTCAATAATAGTTTAGTTGGCTTAGAATTAACAGAAATGTATAAAAATCACTTGATCGGACGACACATCAAGATTTCTAGACAATTTACAACTTACAGAGATTTTATAGGGGCCCTCATTATTGTTAAAAGGGGTCCTCCTTTAAAAGCGCCCCCCAAATTGGTCATTTTGGCTAGAAGGGCCCTTCCAGAAAAAGACACTCCCCTTTCTCTAGTTTGACCTAACGACGAAATTAATGCCGTTAGGCCAAAATTATTTAAACCAACAAAAACTCCCTTCACAGGTCAAAAGTCTCACCCCTCTTTTTCTCCCCCATCCTCTCTCTCTCTCTCTCTCTCTCACTCTCTCTCTCTCTCTCTCTTTTCATCTTTTCATCTCTCCCTCTTTCATCTTCCTCATAACCCTAGGTCCAAATTTTTGAAACTACATTGTTTGAATACTTGAATCTACTGGTTAGCGACACAAGGAAGAAGATTTGTGGACCTTCTTTGGAAGCCTTCTGTCAGGAATTGGGTGAAAATAAAGAGAGGAAGAAAACCTCCAAGTGAGCTTTCCGGTCGCACCAATCTATAAATAATGCATAATTCGGCCGTAGCCCACCGAGGATTGGAGCATACTTCGGCCTGAGCTCACCGAAAATTGGTCAAGTAGCACCAGTAACTACTGGACCGATTTTCAGTGGGCTCAGGCCGAATTTGACAATATTTGCGGCTCGAGCCCACCGTAGATAACGAATCCACTACAGTGTTTTGGTGTTTTCCCATCGATTGGATTTTTACTAAGAGAAATTCTACTCGATATCGTCTCACCGTACCATGTTCACATTATTCGGTGGAACCAGACTGAATTGAGCTTCATGTTGAACACACACAAAAAATATCATACAATCATCAAATAGATCATAGAACATGTAAAAATGTGTTTAGGAAATTTTCATATGCTTCTTGAGGGACTGAATTTTGTCCTGAAATTGATTTTTGGGGGATCTTTTGCTATTTCTCCAAAAATTTTGGAAGTTGTTTCATCATGGTGGTTTGCAACAATGAAGTTACTTTGTGACTTTATAGATGAGTGCAGAAACAATGTGGGGATATTGTACAAGTTTGGATAACTTAGCCTGTTACTAATGGTCGTCGGTGATGGATGACATTTCTGGTGGAAGAAGAATGGAAGAGAAATGCTTAGGGATTTAAGTTTTAGAGAGATTTAGGGTTGAGATATGTAGATTGATAATATGGGTGATATACACCCTTAACGTGTGTTTTCTTTAACCCATTACATGGGGGGTCCTTGAACCAAACAAGGTCAATGACTATTTACCAAGTCAATGTGATGTAGATTGTTGCGGAAGCGTAAAAGTAATGGAATCCACCATTGTTAATAAACTAAACTAACGAAATAAAACTGATAAAATAACGATAAACAATAAACTTGATTAATAACTTGAATAATAATAAACTTGGTTGATAATATTCTCTGATCTGGTTAACAAAGACAGACTAGACTTCTCTTATATAGAGATTGTACTTTCCTAGATAGACTCAAATAAGGAAATAAGATAACTACTAATAATACTTTCCTTGATTGCTAAGACTCATAATTATGGAAACCCTGAATACTTAATTATAGAAACTACGCTAATGTAGCTTCTTGACCGTGAGGCCCACTATCACCATGGCCGTGAGGCCCAATAGGAAGATGGTCTCCATCATACTCCCCCGCTGCGGAACAACTTTCCCCCAAGTTGGTGTTGTCATAAAGCGGATCGTCCAAGTAATGAGGATATATATCAGCGATGTTGAAGGTAACTTCGGCGACGAGCTTGAAGGCAATCCTTAGTTCCCACTTTTCACGAAAATTGACGAAAATCCGAAGAAGAAAAATATTGACAATATCACCAATTATAATGTGAAACATATATTGCCAAGATACTCGCAAAAGCAATACCAACATAGATACGTCTAGTAAATGGCGACATCGCCCGTCGTCTTTTAGTTTGACGAAAGAGGTCACATATACAACCTGTCTTGTTCTTGGAAAAACAATGGATGGCCATGAAGATTCGTTTGTATGATTCTTTGAAGTTGAAAGCCATGAAGAAATCAATAGAGGAGAAATTATTTTATGATTCGACACAACTAATTCGTCTCCCGGAATCATATATGGATCAAACAACTTATTCGAGCTTGTGTTAGTCAGTTGAATTTCTTCTTCTTGATCTGTCTCATCGAAATTTTCTTCCTCCATTATTGAAAAACTAGGATTTATTTTATCAAGAAAATCTCCTTCAACAATATCGACCATGGTAGTCGAAAGAATTTCGGATAATTCACTTTGTTCTTCTTTTTCCTCAGTTATTGAGAAAATTTTGTTCTTTTTGTCAAGAACTTCTTCTTCAATACTATCGAACACGGTGACCGAAGTAACATTGGAGAACTGTCTACTTGATTCAATCTTTGTCTCCACATATGAAAAATATTCATCTAAAGGAAGAAAAACATACCTGAAGATGCTTTTCAATGTAGTCCAATCGTCTACGAATTTTTTCCCTTGATTAATGAGTCCCCATTGCATTGCATTGAATTGTTCATAGATTCTTTCGGACATATGTTGTTCGATGAGAAAAACCTTATCTTCGTCGTGGATATCTTGGTTTATGAACCAATCTTCCATATGTTGAATCCAAAAATTTATATGATATTGACCGTCGAATAGAGGAATTTTAGAAACGGTATTAATTTTTTCTGGATATTTTCGATCAACATAAAATTATTTTGAATCTCGAAAGGGATCCCAATCTAAACGTGGAAAAAATTTCCAGCACTCAAGGAGAGATGTATCCATAAAAAAAATTTCATCTTTTGTTCCAAGATTTTTCAAGCTCTGAATACCAGCTGATGTAGATTGTTGCGGAAGCGTAAAAGTAATGGAATCCACCATTGTTAATAAACTAAACTAACGAAATAAAACTGATAAAATAACGATAAACAATAAACTTGATTAATAACTTGAATAATAATAAACTTGGTTGATAATATTCTCTGATCTGGTTAACAAAGACAGACTAGACTTCTCTTATATAGAGATTGTACTTTCCTAGATAGACTCAAATAAGGAAATAAGATAACTACTAATAATACTTTCCTTGATTGCTAAGACTCATAATTATGGAAACCCTGAATACTTAATTATAGAAACTACGCTAATGTAGCTTCTTGACCGTGAGGCCCACTATCACCATGGCCGTGAGGCCCAATAGGAAGATGGTCTCCATCACAATGGGTTCATGGAGAGACCTGTTAACAAAAATGGGCGGCCAATAAAACTTCCAAAGTGGCCCCACAAAAAAAAAAAATTGAGTCTGCCACTGCAAACAAGAGTAGCGTATTATAGAAAAAAATCTGAAAAATTAGAAAACAATGCATAACAAGTCTTAGGTTACTTACTTTGTTGATTCACTTCTTCCATTCCATCATTTGGTGGCTAATCTACACAAGAAAAGAATACTAGTCAGACAAGACTAAATTAGGATGCTTTGGGTATAAATCAATTAGGTTTTTATTTTGACTAAAATTTCCTAAATAGCTTTTTAAGGATTTTTCAAATGGAAGTTGAACATAAATTGAATCAGTTTATTGATCAAGGAATTATTAATATAAAAACATCCTAAAAGAAAATAATTTTTCATGAAGATTAGAAACTAGAAACGAAGAAAAACTACACATAAATGAATAGTAGAAAATATTGTTTGATACACGTGAAAATGTTCGCTATGAAACCCATTTATTATTAGGAAGAAAACCAAGTTTTTCTAACAAAATTCAATTTTTTGTGTTTGTTATGCCATGAGAAAATATAAAGAGAACATCTAAAGTCGCCCACAATATTACTGTTGGCCTCCTTTTTATACATAAAGGGGCACCAGTTGCAATAAGATGAGCATCTTTAGAATTTCTTCAGAGATTGAGAGAAAGAGAACGGGAGAGAGAGCATTTTTCTGTTCAACTGTAGGAAGGTCGTTTTTCTATGTTGTTAGGGGAAAGTATTCCTCACTTTTTCACAAAAAAAATTCATATGAAAAATCGATTTTTACACTGTCGTAGTCAAACCAAACAGGAATATCGATTTTCGTAAAAATATTGACTTTCCCACCTGATTTAAAAAAAAAAAACAGAGAGAAGGAAAAGAAACCTTGGTTAGAAATGAAGTCCTTTCTCCCATTTGTTGGATCCTTTAATCAAGAATCTATAAGCTAGTAAAGCTAAAGTGGGGTTAGAAGTAAAAAGAAAGGGAATAAGTGGTCCAATAAAAAATGATGAGATTTATGAAAAAAAAACTAGCAATGTATTTATAGTGAGATTGCTTCCTACCTAAGACCATTCTAGAAGTTACCATAGATGGTAATGATGGTGGGATAAAAGAAAAGTCAAGAAAGTTGAACAATGTGCACAACAAATTTATAAGAAAACAGGGTTTTCTTATTGTATGTCAAATTTATAAGAAAACAGGGTTTTCTTATTGTATGTCTTAAGGGCAGGCGAGAATGTATATATATTCTTTCCCTTTTTAACATAAAAATATTGAATTAATAAAGTCAACAAAAATAGTTGATTTTAACTTGTTAAAAGACGAAAAATTTTATAACGAGAAAGATGTCTATGAAAATAGAAATATGTTGAAGTTGCGAATAATAACTGTAACTATGCAAAACCATGATATTTAAAGGAGCAACAAATATCGAAAGTCTCTACCAACTCAACTTATAAACTTTTACTTTTGTACAATCTAATTTTAGTCATCAAAGTTATAATTATGTTACGTTTTGTCAATACGTTTTTCTTTTCAATGATTTTGATTGTAACATGAGTTTGTATTAGCATGATTCTTGTTCCAATTTGAAAATGAAACTGGTTGACGCATTTCGGTAAATTTTCAAAACAAATTGACTCTGTTTAGCCATGAAATTGATTCTGGGAGAAGAGATCATGGTGATTTAAAATTAATGCACTGAAATTAGTATGTATCTGAGTTGAGATCAAAATACATTTTCTAATTGTTTCGTAAAATTGAAACTATGTATGCATTAATATATAATAGAATCCTTTTCGTAGTAATTAAATTTTTACACCCAATAACTTATTAGTCATAAATTTCCTAAAGTATTTTGTTTAAACATTTAGGAAGACCCCTCATCAACTTAAAATAACGAAAAAATAATATACTTTTGCTACGTTTCAAGTTTTTGCTATCTCCTGGAGAAAATTTGCACAAGTACACGAAGTGGTATGATAATACAAAGGGGTGTTGCTATATACAAAAAAATTGAAATATTAAAAATTCTTTTTGTATACCCAAATTACTCGCTAACATATCCATATGGCCTCGCTGCTTCCGGGTGGTGGTAGTAGGAGTAGAAAATGCAGAAGATCAAACTTGATGGGGAGTGAAGATCAAATCCTCTGCCCCCTGACAAAGAGAAAACACTTTGTATCTCCTTTCTCTCTATCTATCTTCTTTATTTCTCATCTCTCTGCACACACTTTCACCCATTTCAGTATTAAGGTCACACAAGATCCCCACGTATTATAGTTTTAGCATGGTTAACTCAAATCATGGAATTTGATTGCAGTTGACTGAATCTGTATAAAGAACCACGGAAAACGTAAAGATTGAAGTATATTTTAATTTCATATTATAAAATTCGTAATTACAAAAATTCCACTCAAAATTATTCAAGCCTCATACTAGCCAATTCATTTAACTTAAAAATGATCATAGAAATAAAAACAACCCGTTCATAAATGGTTCATGGTCGACCTTATTCACATTAGTCTAATTTTATTAGTTACATATAAGAACCTCACTTAGAAACCGATATTACCTTGATGTTATGAACGTCGTGCTAAAATAAGATTTTTCAGCCTATTCTTCTTTAAACTCATATATATAATCGAAACGTTCATTACCATTAATTCTTGAATGATTTTGGGATCCTTCTTGTGTCGTTTTCTATATCTAGGGAATCTAGACCAACCTTCGAGTTTCGTTAAAAATTTCATTTTCTTGTATAAACTCACACACACACACACACACACACACACACACACACACACACACACACACATATATATATATAAACTAGATTTGCCTTGGCCATATTCATTGAGTCCAATTTTTTTTCCTCATAATCTTCATCTCACTCTCTCACTATCTAGCTCTCTCTCTCTCTCTCTCATGCTTAATTCTCTTTTTATCTATCTCTTCTGGATTCTTTCGGGGTGATTATGGAAGAATGACTTCTGGGTCTTCTTTTTATGATAATAATCACTTCCACGGAGTTAATACAAACCCTATTAATGAGACCAAGGGTTATAAGTGGCTTCTGTTGTAAAGGGGTAGTAATCTTATGCCTCTTTGGGGGCTAGAAAAATGGTTTCCTTTCTTTGGAAGTGAAAAATATCCTCCGGGTACCCACTTCACTCTTTTTTCTGTCATGTGTTTTGTTGATGTATGGAAATCAGGGCTCTGTTAAGTGTCGATCAAGGTTTTGGTAGCTTCACTTACTAGGTAGTTGTTGATTCAAGGTGGTGGTTGGAAAGGTGGTGGTTGGAAGGGTGGTGGGCGAAAATGGTGGTGGAAGACAGAAGTTGTGCTGGTGAATGTGATGAGAAGATGAAGATTAAGAGGCAAAGTTCGATCAAGTAAATTTTTGGGCTATAAAATAAATATCTCCCCTACTAAATCTTTATGCCCCTGAGACTTTTCTCTATGCCCCATTAGCGCATAATCAAGTTTCTTTTTTTTTCCAGAATTTGAGTAAACAAATTTAAAATAAATACCAACTAGAGAAAAGAACGGGAAAATATTATCTAAATACCTTGCTTGTAAGACGAGCCCCAAAGAGTGGATTTACGATACTTTCTTCTTCTGTCGTGAAATCAGAAAAATAATGCTTAAGCTTTCAAAGCAAACAATGAAGGAACTCATGTGCATCTTCCTGTTGATTATTCTCGAAAGAAGAATAAATATCTGAAATTATCTAAGTTAAGAACTACAAAATATAGTACAAAGTGCTGAAAATAATCAGAATATAAAATGTTAACTTTACAATACTAAAAAGAGTAAAAGCTTTTAAGAATTTGGATTGTCTATTGAGCTTGAGAGGAGAGAAATAGGGTAAAGTGAAGTGGATTGAGAAATCAATAAGACAAAGAAACATTTAAAACGTATAAGGGTAGTATTGGAAAAAACCAAAATATACATTTACAACGTTAAATTTTGGGTCATTCTTCCTGTTCTCCAAATAAAGGACTAAAGTACTAATGAGTTAACAACAACCTGGGCCTTAAAGTATAACCCAAAATGAATTCAAACTCACTGTTCTTCAAGAGAATGTTAGCTTGGAAAACAAATTCGTTTTAGGTCAACACAGTCAGGGAACAACCTAGAAAGAACACCTCTAAAGAGGTATATAATTGTTCTCACTCGTAAAATATTGTACGTAGTTTTTGTTTTCTTATTGTTTGCGTTTAATTCGTTTGAGTCTAACTTATCTGAAAGTCTAACTTATCTAAAATATAACTTGTTTTCGTCAGGAGCACACATCAGGTTACTTAAGACAATACTCTTAGCCTGGATTTATTATATGCCTGGCACAAATGGATAGAAAATATGTTCAAACGAGTCAATTCAAATCTAGAGTTAGATTTAACTAAATTGATTAATCACTTATCATATTAAAAACTAAACCGGATGAACTGTTAAATAAAGGATACTGCTTTGATTTTTGACAAATTCGAAACGAAAAATATTTCCATGGGGCGAAACAAACATTTCCCAAACAAGCTTATTCAGAGCATAAACTCCACAAAATCCTTGAACTCCGCCTGAAATTAAAACTCAAGATTCAGAAACAACTAGATAACCTAAACAAAACGAATCAGAAGAAAAATGAATACCTAAAATAAAGAAAGTTGAAAGATCTTACTTGTGCATGGATATGGATGATTCGATGCACAAAGCTTCTGCAATGATGGGACAGTACGGGTAACACATTCCAGAATCGAGTTCAAAAAGCAAGTGTTCTCTAAATCCTGAAACCCGTGACCAATACGATGCTTAATACTATTAACATTGGATGAAACAAATAAGAACTTAAATCCTAAACGTAGTTCTTTACCTCTATAATTGATCTTTGAGAATAATACACGGTTTGGAATCAGATCTCTGACCTTATATTTCAGATAACTTCATAATGGCGATCCTCATCAAGCTCAAATATAGTGATAGCAGACATTTTCTCTTCGTGAGAAATTAAATTCATATAACCAACAAAAAAACTGCAAGGTCAAATATATGAATAAACTGTCATACAAATTATTCTGATATGATATTTAACCAACAATCTAACCAAATTGTAAGTGATCTTAAGGAACTAATTCCCAAATAATGGTTTTATTTCGCAAAAAAAAGTAACGATCTTTTAGAATTTCTCATCAAATGTGCATGTGGCTCTTCCACGAAATCAATGATGAGTCAAAGGGTATTCTCTTGTACAGAGTTCTTTTTGAGAATATACTACCTTATATCCAATGAGTGCATAACCTTTGAAGTCTATTTTATCACTTTCTAACATGGGTTAATAAGATCCTAATTTTATTTTCGTATATAAAAATCTTTGACATATACCGAAGTTTCCCTTAAACTATTTATGATATTTCTTTTTCTCTAACTTTAAATAGAGTCACCAAGTTTTAAAAATGAAAATCCTATGCAGCACAAAAAGTGATTGACTAATTATGTGAAAGCTTTATAAATGAAATTTAGAATTTTAGATATTTTTCTAAATAACAAAATTATATTTTACTCTCTATTGAAGTTGTTTTTCATTTCTTCCAATTTTTCTACTTCCTCTTCGTGTTCCTCTGCTGTAAGTTTCTTCTTCTACTTCTTTTTGTCCTCCTTCATATGGAAAAGCATCATATAATTTGGAGGTCTTTGATGGCGGGAAAGGTAATATTTGTTTTAGATAGGAAGAACCATGGTTCCCATAGTTTCGAAAGATATACTTTTATTGATCTTAAGGAGGCGCCTTTAACACGCTTTAACCCTTATCATACAGAAAAGTGTCTATTTGTTTAAAAATTAGTCTCAACATGTTTTTAATTCAAGATCTGGAGAAATTTTATTTTTGCAAAATTCTAGAGGAAACGATTTTCTAAAACACTGCAAAATTTCTTGTTCATTGGTAAACAGTTGAAAAAATACGACAGTCTATAATAGAGTTCTTACAAGGGCATATTGAAAAAAAGAAAGATTAATCAAAGGCGTTCATTATTATTTATTTTTTCAAGAGAAGTTAAACAACCTATATACAAATGATGACTCATCTTGTAAAAATGATTAAGAGAAAAAAAAAATAACGTTTATCTTTAGATTTACTTGCTCTTAGCATTAACCCTACCCGTTTTCTGACAAAATGTATATTCTTACTAAAAAGATTGCTAGTCAACCAAATAGGAGACAAATTCAGTTATATTTAGAAAATACATATTTAAAACTATTATTCATTGTAATTGCACTTTTTCGTATGATGAAAACTCATCGTAGAGATATGTTTATCAATTGGTCGGTAAAGTGCCCCCGGAGACAAAACTTTCTGGCCGCCACTGTAAGGAACTATGTTTACCACATATAGTTTTGAGAGATCGATGTACTTTTATTCATCTTTTAACTCTTAGAATCTAATCCATTTTAATGTATTAAAATAAGGTGATTTTCTATAAATGCAACATTCCCATTAGTATGACGTTATTCCGAAAATCTCCATTGAATCAAAACAACTTTATACTTCAATTAAATCTTCCTTCCTATCAAATGATTTTTCCTAATTTTATTTTGTTCGAAAATTGTTTAGCCCACTTGATTTTCGAAATAGCCGGAACAACCATAGTATATTATAGAAAGAAAAAACTAAAAGTCAGAAAACAACGCATACCTTGGTTTTAGATCAATTACTTTCTTGTTCCATTTCCTTCATTAAATCATTTGGTGGATAATCTACACAAGAACAAAAGTGTAGTTAGAGAGGATTGATCAAAAAAGAGAACGAGAACACAAAACAGAAGTTAAGAAACGTTGTTGTAAGTTACTAAGATGACAGCGTGAGTATGTACCAAAAACATAAGTTAAGTTAGGGTTCTTTGGGTATAAAATTGATAAGATTTTAATTTGGGTTCATTCATCAAATAACTTAAAAAGGCTTTCAAGTAAAGTTGAAGATTACATTGAATCAAATCAAGCAAATGAAAAAGCCAATTCTAAGCAAAATAAACAAAGACTTGCTTTTTTTTGGGTGAAATCAAAGACTTGCTAAAACATTAAAACTAATAAACTAAAATATAATGATAAATTAATTACTAATAGAACTCTTAAGAAAACAT
Organism: Eschscholzia californica subsp. californica; assembly: GCA_002897215.1. Classification (NCBI taxonomy): domain Eukaryota; kingdom Viridiplantae; phylum Streptophyta; class Magnoliopsida; order Ranunculales; family Papaveraceae; genus Eschscholzia; species Eschscholzia californica. Next base: position 66,487 of record BEHA01050254.1, on the reverse strand, counting down.
CCTAAAAGAAATTTTTTTCGTTATGATGATAAAAAGCGAAAAACCCTAAACACAGATGAATGACAGGAAAAAAAATAACTAAAAACAAACAGAAAAAAGAGAGAAGAAGGAAAAAAAGAAACCTCGGCTAAGATGGAGCCTTTTCTTGTCTTTATTCAATCCTTCAATTAAGAATGTATAAAGTAGCAAAAATAAAGTTGTTTTACCAAGGTTAAAGGGAAGAAAATGAGTAGTTTGATGAAAGAAGATAAGATTGATGAAAACAAAAGAAACCTGACAAAGTATTTATAATGAGATTGCTTCCTACCTAAGATCCATCTAGAAGCTCTTGCAACAAAAAAAAAATCCATCTAGGATCTTAAGCACCATGAATGTTAAGAAATATATTTATATTCTTTACCTTTTCAAATAAAAAAAATCCTAGAGATATAGTCAAGAAAAATATTTATATTCTTTCCCTTTTAAAATTACAAATAATTAACAACCTAACATTTGATGCATGTAAAAAAAAGAAAGATAACGTTGCGAATAATAAATGTAACCGTGTTGAACCATGATATTGAAGGGCAACAGATAACCTCAAGTCTCTACCAACCCAACTCAGCATTTTAATCTTTGCACCTTAGATTTTTAGTCATCAAATTTATAATTATGTTACATTTTGACGATACATTTTTTGTTTCCAATGATTTTAATTGAAATAGGTGTCCCTTTTAGTTTGTTGCTTGTTCCATTTTGGTAATGAAACTGGTTGATGTCTTTTGGTTGTTTTTCCAAACAAATTGACTCTGTTTTTAGGTATGCCATTAATTTGGGTACACCTAAGGGAAGAAATCTTTGTGATTTGAAATTAGAACTAAACTGAAATTAGTAATAAATTATTCAAATTATCTATGCATTAATATTCCCAAGTTGAAATCAAAAACAAAATATTCAAATTATCTATCCATTAAGATATTTTGGAATTTGTAGTAATAAATTTTTCACACCCGATAATTTCCGTAGTCGTAAAATATCTAAAATATTTGTTCAAACATTTAGTAAAACTGGCCTGAACTTATCGTAAATGAAAGTGGCACACTTGTTATATGTTTCGAGTTTTTGCTATCTGGTGAACACGAGTAAATCGAGTGGTGCAACGTTACAACGGGATGTTGCTATGTACAAAATATAAATTACCCGTGTTTACAACCTTCAACTGACCCATAAGATCAACATATCACATGAGTCAAGACAACTTATCGTTTTAAAAAACTGTAACTCAAACCAAAACCCTTATGTTTAAAAAAACTGTAACTCAAACTAAAATCCTTGGCCGCACTTCACCACTAAAATAAACAATTACTCAAGACCTAGAATTTAAACTTAAAAAGAAAACTCAAACTTATAGAAAATGGCATTTCATTGTCCCCCAATAATAATTTGTCTATATAACGTGATGACTGATGAATCAAGAAGTCGAAGATCTAGTGATGAATAAAAGTTCAAGATTTTCGAAGATCCAGAAAATTGAGTTTCATGTATTTAGTTGTCTTTCGTAATTATCTAATATTTTTATTAGATAAATATTATCTATTTTCCTACATTAGTAAGGAAACTTAAGAAACTAAGAACCTCTAATTTACTCTATAAAACATGACTTGGTCTTAGAGTTGCATTCACTTACAATTGTGTTGGCTATTTCAGTTTATCTCTCTGATTATCAGATAATCATAAATTTAACACCCCCATTGCTTATCCTGGGAGATGATCCTCACCTATAGGTTTAAATTTTCACTATAATACTTGCGTTGGTAGACGTTTGATGAGAAGAGATTTCTCTTGCTTGATATACGCCAACACAATTATCTTACGTCATTTCAGTTTCCATAAACAACCGTTTCACCCTATTAGAGTCATGTTAATTATTAAACGTCTCTAAGGTTCGACCTACTCTTCAATTTTTCATCGGCATTGTCGACTTAATGTGCACTAGTATTTAGTTATGGAAAGTGGAAACTGTGGTGGTCGGAATTTGCGTGCGGAGGTGAGGTGAAGATGAAGACTAAGGACAAAAATCAACAGATTTAACTTAAGATATATTATAGGAATAAACATAACTTGCTTATAAATTCTTCATAGTCGACCTTACACTGTAGTCTAATTTTATTCATTTCATATAACAACTTCCATATAACCTTCACGTTCCAAACTTGATAAAGTAAGATTTTAATACACTTCTTTGAACTCTTCCATGACTTTCGTGTCTACTTCTTGTATCATTCGTTGGTTTGGGAGAAACATGACAAGCCGGTAGTATCATTCTTTGGTTTCGTTTACAAGTAACAAAGAGTGGTCTAATTTCCTTCAGTTGAGTCTGTTGGAATCGGTACCTAGCTCAAAAGTATCTGGACCGGTTTTTGGTTAATTTGATGTACCTATATTCGTTAGAATCTCGAGCAAGACGTCTCGTTGGATTCGTCTCATCGAGCTCTTGAATTTAGACTCAAATTTTGTCCAAATCCGATTCCGTATGAGTAAGTTATTACAAAATTCGTTTGGTATGGGAACCATTAACTCAAAACCGGGATTTTGAGTTAGTACCACATTTATGAAAGAGGAAATGGTTTATTTCCTTTTATAGAACCTTCCATATATTTATGGTATGTTCTTTAGAATAGAAAGGTGACTCACATGGTTTGCGTGGTGCAAACCACGCACGCGCACGCGCGGCGTGGGCGAATGGGTGCATTGGGCGCTTTTGAGGCGCATTGGGCGCTTTTGAGGCGCATTGGGCGCTTTTGAGGCGCCCGCACGCACTTTGCACGTACGCATCGTCGCGAGGAGCAAATGGAGCCTTGGATTTTACGATCATAGATATGATCTGACGGTCAGGATATTTGGCGCTCTTTAAGATAGATCCGTTGATGATCTAACGGTGGGCGTTCAATGCGCGAGATCTTAATAGATCCGTTAAGATCTGACGGTCAACATGGCACCCGAAAACCAACAGACAAATATGACTGTTAGGAAGCATCCATTCTTTTCTAAGGCACCTGTCTGAAGTGTCACCAATACTTCTATAAATACCAAACAGAATCCAGCAAACAAAACACGAAAAATTTTAGCATTCAAAGTTAAGAGCATTTAAAGTTTAAGAAGTCAATTCATCTGTCGTTCTTACTGCTTGTTCTAAGTTCGCACGCTTTCAGAGAAACGAAGTACTCTCGTCGTCATACTGAAAGGTACAGCCGTTGTATCCTAGGAGACAAACATCTCACTGGTTTTAGTACTAATACCAGGGTATTCACTGTCTTAAGGAAAGAGACAACTCGACTCGGCTTTCTCTCTCTAATCTTTTATTTAATCCTTGTTTTTAAAAAAAAAAAATATATTGTTTTCCTTTTAATCTGTTTAAGATACAATATCAATTAGTTTTTAGAAATAAAATTTGTGATTTGTGAAGTCAAGATACCCTCAATGTAGGGTATGTGTAGTATTTATAGAAGAAGTAAAGTGATTACAATTACATGAGTACCCTTGTCAATAATGATAAATACAATGTGTATATACAACTATACTAACACCCCCCCCTCAAGCCGAACGTCCTTGAAAAAGAGAGAGCTTGAAACGTAATTCATGAAATCGAGATGTTGATAATCCCTTGGTGAATATATCCGCTACCTGAGACTTGCTAGGAATAAATCTCACTTGTAATTTTCCATCCTTTACTTGTTCTCTAACAAAGTGAAAATCAATTGCCGCATGTCTTGTACGTGAATGTAATATCGGATTAAGTGCCAAGTATGTGGTACTGATGTTATCACAATGAACTGTCGGTGGTGTAGGTAACATAATGCCAAGTTCTTGGAGAAGGTTTTGAACCCAAATTATATCGGCACTCGTGTGGGCCACCGCCCTATATTCAGCCTCGGTGGAGGATCGAGCCACCGTGGGCTGGGTTTTTGAGGCCCACATGATGAGATTTGGCCCAAAGAAAACACAGGAACCAGTGACGGATCGTCGGTCATCCGGTGAACCGGCCCAATCTGCGTCTGAAAAACCAAGTAAGGGAGAAGATTGTGCTCGATGAAGACGAAGGCCATCATTCGAAGAACCCTTTAGAAATCGAAGTATACGTTTAGCTGCAACAAGATGAACTGAAGAAGGAGCATTCATAAACTTAGAAACCTGATTGACAGCATAGGAAATGTCCGGTCGAGTCAATGTTAAATACTGTAATGCTCCGACCAAGCTTCGAAAGTATTGAGGGTTTGATAATGGCGACCCATCTGATTTGGATAACTTTTTACCTGGTAATACTGGTGTGGATACTGATTTACAATCTATCATTCCAAAACGACTAAGCAGATCATTGATATATTTGTGTTGAGTGAGAGTTAATGTGTCATTGCCCCTATGTGCTTCCATACCAAGAAAATAAGATAGATTTCCCATGTCTGTCATTTCAAAATTTTTCTTGAGACTAGTGATGAGAGAATGCAACAGAGACGATAAAGAACCAGTGACTAATATGTCATCTACGTAAAGTAGCAAAATAGTCAACCCAAGTGAGGAACGATGATAAAACAATGAAGGATCAGAGATGGATTGAGTGAATCCTATTTGAAGAATGAAAGAACTGAATTTCGAATACCATGCCCTAGGGGCTTGTTTTAGTCCGTAAATCGCTTTTTTTAATCTACAAACATGATTGGGAAATTCCGGACTAATAAACCCTTGAGGTTGAGTCATGAACACAGACTCAGAAAGATCACCATTAAGAAATGCGCTTTTAACGTCTAATTGACGAATCAACCAATTTTCAGAAATAGCCATTGACAAAACAGTTCTAATAGTAGGAGGTCTTACCACCGGACTAAAAGTTTCCTCATAATCGAGGCCTTGTTGTTGTGTAAACCCTCGAGCAACCAATCGTGCTTTGTAGCGTAAAATCGTGCCATCCGAACGTTGTTTGATCTTATATATCCATTTGCAATCAACCAAGTTCATGCTAGGATCATAAGGAACCAGAACCCAAGTGTTGTTTTTATTTAAAGCTGTGATTTCATCTTTCATGGCCTGTTGCCAGCAACTATTTTTCGAAGCTTGAAGAAACGTATGAGGTTCTTCTATAATAGGAGTTTTAGAATCAGATGAGAGAGATGAAGAAGAAGATGTTAAAAGTACTTTCGGTTTTCGTGTGCCATCTTTGCTTCTTGTAACCATTGGGTGGATTGAAGAAGTTGATTTGGACGGAGGAGGAATAGTTGGAGAAGAAGAGCTAAAATTAGGGTTTGTGGAATTTTCGAGTGAAGAAGGTACAATTGGTAAAGGTAAATTAGTACCTGTTGGGACAGAGGAATGGACAGGTTGGGCCACTGGTGGAAAAGAGGTGGTGGGTGGAGGTGTGCTGGAAAGAGAGGGGACAATTGGAACAGGTGAAGAGGTAGATGTGCTGACATGATCAGAACGGTCCTGCTGACTAGGCAAGGAAGATCGTTGAGGTGGACGTGGGTGAGTGGCTGGAGAATGAGATAATGTGGGGACAGCTGATGAGGGCAGAGATCGTTGAGATGGTAGGGTGACAGGTGGTGATAATCCGACGGAAGAAAATGGAGAGTGGAGATTAATTCGCCATGGACCAGGAGAAGAGGAGAAATTAGGGTTTTTGTGTTTGAGATGTGTTGAAGAAGAAGAAGCAAATGGAAAGATATCTTCATCAAAAAGGACATTCCTTGAGATATAAACCCTATTTGAGGATTCGTCAAGACAACGATAACCTCTATGTTGTGGGCTATACCCCAAGAAGATGCACGGTTTGGATTTGAAGTCTAATTTAGAAGATCGATAGGGAGATAGAAGAGGAAAACATCTGCATCCAAAGGTGCGAAGAAAATTGTAATCTGGTGCTTTATTAAAGAGTTTCTGATAAGGAGAACAGTCATTGAGTGTGGAAGAGGGTAAACGATTAATTGTGTATATAGCAGTGAGAAAAGCATCTGGCCAAAACTGAAAAGGAACAGAGGCTTGGTGCAACAGACAAATTGATGTCTCGATAAGAGGACGAATCTTCCTCTCTGCTACGCCGTTCTGCTGAGGCGTATGAGGACAAGTTCGTCGATGAAGAATTCCATTTTTGGTAAGGAAAGTGGCTAAGTTTGAATTGACATACTCCCCACCACCATCAGTCTGTAGTATTTTAATTGGTGCAGTAAATTGATTTTCCACCATTGATTTGAAGGTTTGAAAAATGGAGTAAACCTCTGATTTGTGTTTTAAAAAGTAAATCCAGGTGAACCTGGTATAATCATCCACAAATAGAAGAACAAAACGATAACCTAAATTTGATAGAACAGGGGAAGGTCCCCACAAATCAGAGTGAATCATTTCATTAGGTGAATTAGTCATATGATTAACAGAGTTAAATGGAAATTGATGATGCTTTCCAGAAACACAGCTAATACATTGAAATTTAGGTAAAATAGTAGAAGTTAAAGGTAGATTGTGCTTGGTAACTAATGATTTGAACTTTTGAAGATGCACATGAGCAAGACGACGATGCCAAACAGCTGGAGAAGCTCTTGTGCCAAGAGACAGTGGTTGAGTAAAGAGGAGAAGTGGTGGAGAAGAGGTTGAAGCAGTGGATAGACGAAATAACCCATCATCAATGGTTCCTTCGAGTAGTATCTTCCCTGTGGGAAGATCCTGAATATAAAAACCAGAACAATGGAAAATAGCTAAGCAGTTAAACTCTTGAAGGAGACGAGATAAGGAGATGAGGTTTTTCTTGAAAGTAGGAACAACAAGAGTATTTTTAAGTAGAAAGTTGTGATAAGGTAAGAGAATGTTACCAGCAGCAGAAACAGAGGCAGTATTTCCATTGCCAACCATTACATGTTCAGGAGTTGAAGCTTCAGAACGAGCAACCATAGATTCAGAGTCGGAAGCAATGTGAGTTGTAGCTCCAGAATCAACGTACCAGTTGGGATCAGTTGTGATATTATCAAGCCCCAAAGTAGCAAAGGATTGGTGAAGATCATTGGGACGATGAATACTGTAGCATTGACGAGCAGTGTGGCCAATCTTCCCACAATATTGACAAATTAAAGGTTGTCTGTCAGGTGGTGGTCCTAAAACAGAGGAGCGAGAATAGCCACCTCTGTTATAGTTTCTACCACGACCACCACGAGGGGAGAAGCGACCTCGACCACCAGAGCGACCAGAAGGAGTATAGGGTCGAGGAGAAGGAGGCATTGAAGTCATAAAAGCTGTTGGGGATGGGGTTGAAGCAGCAAGAAGCTGAATACGACATTCATGGGTAAGAAGAAGAGACTGAAGTTCTGAATAAGAAGGGGGAAGAGATCTGGTGGTGATGGAAGTGACAAAACTCTCATAGTCACTTCCTAGGCCAGCTAAAACAATGAGTACAAGCTCATCATCAGCAACAGGGTGGCCTATGGCCGCAAGAGAATCAGAAAGGGATTTGAGGCGAAGAAGATAGTCAGAAATAGAGAGATTCCCTTTCTTGGTTGTCTGAAGTTGGAGCTTAAGATTCATAAGCCTTGCTGAGTTGAGTGAGGAGAAGGTTCTTTCAAGAGAATCCCAGACAGCCTTTGAAGAGGTGAGACCTAGAACCTGAGTGAGTATTGGTTCAGTTAATGTGGCATTAAGCCATGAAAGGAGCATCTGGTCCACTCTATACCAGTATGCAAAGTCAGGGTTTGGGAGAGGAGTGGTGGTTTCAGAAGAAGATGGAAGATATTCAGGAGGAGCTGGGAATGTGCCATTGACAAACTTGAACAAGTCTTGAGAGTGAAGAATGGGTAAGAGTTGGCTCCTCCAGAGAAGGTAATTGGAGCTGTCAAGTCGAATAGAAATGAGATTTGAGATGTTGGTTAGAGAAGGAAGTGTAGAAACAGAGGAGGATGATAAGTCTTGGGAAGGAATGGTGATTGGAGGTTGGTTAGGAGATTCGGCCATTAGAACAGGGTAAAAGGAGAGGAAGAAGAAGAAATGTTGAAGGAGATGGAGAAGAAGATGATGGCACTGAAAACCACAAAAAAAAATCAGAGAGAGATGGCTCTTGATACCATGTGATTTGTGAAGTCAAGATACCCTCAATGTAGGGTATGTGTAGTATTTATAGAAGAAGTAAAGTGATTACAATTACATGAGTACCCTTGTCAATAATGATAAATACAATGTGTATATACAACTATACTAACAAAATTATCTCTGAATCTATTTCAGAAAGACACTCTAAAGTGTATCCCTGTTTTAATACTGAAAAAAAAAAAGACAGGAAGATCAGATTCTTGGTTTTTCATAATACCAGAAGAACAACAGAGTCTTATCCACCACATTAGATTTATCTGCATTCAAATAGTAATTACCAAACCCTTATATGTAAAATACACCTCATAAGCAATAGCCAAGAAGAAAATAGTGTATATGTATTATCAGGGACGGATCCAGAATTTTCACTAAGGGGGTGCGGATTTATGTACCTAAATAAAAAAATCTAGACACAGTAATTAACAAAATACTTATATTCATTAATTATATTAATACATCAACAATTACAAATGCAATTGACCTCTACGAGAGTTCATATTTTGACATGTTCGCATGATCGACTCATTGTCAATTTCACTAAAAACTTCTTTTTCAAAAAAGGCTACTAAACTATCATTCAGCCACGAATCACTCATCTTGTTTCTTAAGCGTGTTTTAGCTAGCTTCATAGCTGAAAAAGCTCCAATCCTATCTAAATTTGAGAAATCATCGTTCTGCCTCATATCGTAAATGTAATTATCAAGCTGAAAACTAAGTAGCATAGTGTCAAGACTACTGAAATCTTAAGGACAAAATTCGGCAAGATGCATCAATTTATTTTGTCGAAAAGGGCAAACCTCTAGATAGGCTCAAACATGTCATAGAACGGAGCAACTCGGTATTCTTCTCAGTGAAACGAACATTTAATTCTTGAAGCTTCATATCAATAACGGTATGATGACCACTAACTGTCTCGTACATATTGGATTCTAGCTTTTGATGATTCAACAATATACATGAAAGTCACAATATTTTGGTCTTTTCTTTGTAGTACTTGTGACAATTCATTTGTTATTCCCAACAAAAGCTCATCAAATGTAAACAAAATACGAACTCAAAAGTTTGCATCTTGAATTTTGTAGGGAATTAGGGTAGATAAATTGAATTTTATTGTTTTAGAGTAGTTGAATTGATTTTATATGAATAGTTAAATTTAATAATTTCAAAACATAAAAGAGTATGAAGTGGGAACCGAACAATCAACCTCTCAAGATCACATGCCCATAACACAAGAACCACTAAGTCACGCTCTATTTCATGACATCTTTACACATTCACAATTAGATATACAGTTATAAACACATATATATGAAAAAAAATTACAATGATTAAATAGGGACTTGAACTCATGATTTTACACTCGTGTCAATTGCAACATGTGCTTTAACCACTAAGCCGATGCCTTCTTTATGTCATTTGTATACATCATTAGATACATAATTATATATATATATATATATATATACTACTACTTTTGCTTATCGAGAGGATCCATACTTGTGCATTATGAGTGAAATGATTAAGGTCAATAGCGAGAATCCAAGACTTTAGAACGAACAAATTCAAACAATAAAATCAGAACCAAAATTTTAGAAGAAGTTCTTTACTTCAGGAATTGATCGTCGAGAATAACAAATTAAAAGCGTGGGATAGAATCATTGACCTCAAGTTTCGAATCTGTGACCTCTAGTTTTGAATAAATTGACGAAGACAAGCTCCAACAAGCTCAAATTTAGTGATGGACATTTTCTCTTCTAGCGAAATTAAATTCATATAACCAACTAAAAGCTCTGCAAGGTCAAATTATATGAATAGAATGTCAAAGTGATGTAAAATAATGTTAAATAAAAAGGTATAAAAAGAAGGAGAACAAATGATTCCAGCAAAGAAGTTTAGCCGATAAGAGAAATCAAAATATTTGTGAGTACTGTAACGAACTATTCCAAATAATGGTTGTATTAAACCAAAGTAAGATAGGTTCCAAGTTCGAGTAGGATTTATAGATTATCCTACAGATTATTCTCAATTTCTCATCTAATGTGCACGTCGCCGACCCGGGCTCTTCCAACAGATCAAGGAATCACTGTGTCTATTTCAAGATTTATGAATTCCTCACATGACTTTTGATTGAATAAAAAAAAATTATCTTTTAGTTAAATCTCTTTTCTTGTGAAATGATTTCTTTTAATTTTATTTTGTTCGAAAAATGAGCAAAACCTTAAACCAATTGGATTTGTAAAGATGGTATGAATAACTCAAACAAGCAGGGCGGAACGAGAGACAGAGACACGTGGGGGCACTTGCCCCTTAGTTTTCAATTAGATGTCCTATTAGCCCAGTGCTATTCCATTTTGACCCCCTTATTTATATACCAGTTCATTTTTACGGCTTTATTCTTTGTAAATTCATTATTGACTCCTGAAAATGTTGCTAGAGCTAGTTTTCTTCATATCATTTTATGCTTTCTTTTAATTTCATTTTTTATATATAATTTTTTTTCTTGACTGTTTTTCTAAAATGTGTGGATGTTATTTTCGAACTATTTTCTAAAATGAGTTTGCTCTCTCTGTTTCCTTAACTCTTTATATATCTCGAATGCGTATAAGAGTACTTATTTATATTGGTTACAGTCAACATAACTTATAAGTCAATAATAGCTTAGTTGGCTTAGAATTAACAGAAATGTATAAAAATCACTTGATCGGACAACACATCAAGATTTCTAGACAATTTACAACTTACGGAGATTTTATAGGGGCCCCCATTATTGGTAAAAGGGCTCATCCTTTAAAAGTGCCCCCCAAATTGGTCATTTTGGTTAGAAGGGCCCCTCTAGAAAAAGACACTCCCCTTTCTCTAGTTTGACCTAACGACAAAGTTAGCGTCGTTAGGTCAAAATTATTTAAACCAACAAAAACTCCCTTCACTAGTCAAAAGTCTCATCCCTCTTTTTCTCCCCCCACCTCTCTATCTCTCTCTCTTTTCATCTTTTCATCTCTCCCTCTTTCATCTTCCTCATAACCCTAGGTCCAAATTTTTGAAACTACATTGTTTGAATACTTGAATCTACTGGTTAGCGACACAAGGAAGAAGATTTGTGGACCTTCTTTGGAAGCCTTCTGTCTAGAATTGGGTGAAAATAAAGAGAGGAAGAAAACCTCCAAGTGATCTTTCCGGTCGCACCAATCTATAAATAATGCATAATTCGGCCCTAGCCCACCGAGAATTGGAGCATAATTCGGCCCGAGCTCACCGAAAATTGGTCAAGTAGCACCAGTAACTACTGGACCAATTTTCAGTGGGCTCGGGCCGAATTTGACAACATTTTCGGCTCGAGCCCACCGTAGATAACGAATCCACTACAGTGTTTTGGTGTTTTCCCATCGATTAGATTTTTTACTAAGAGAAATTCTACTCGATATCGCCTCACCGTACCATGTTCACATTATTCGGTGGAACCAGACCGAATTGAGCTTCATGTTAACCAATAAATAGATCATAAAACATGTAAAAATGTGTTTAGGAAATTTTCATATACTTCTTGAAAGACTGAATTTTGTCCAGAAATTGATTTTTGAGGATCTTTTGCTATTTCTCCAAAAAATTTGGAAGTCGCTTCATCCATGGTGGTTTGTAACAATGAAGATACTTTTTGACTTTAGAGATGAGTGCAGAAACAATGTGGGATATTGTACAATTTCGGTGAACTTAACCTGTTATTAATGGTCGCCGATGATGGATGACAATTTCGGTGGAAGAAGAGGAATGTTTAGGGATTTGAGTTTTAGAGAGATTTGGGGTTGAGATATGTAGATTGATAATGTGGGTGATATACACCCTTAATGTGGATTTTTTTAACCCATTACATGGAGGGCCATTTAACCAAACAAGATCAATGACTATTTACCAAGTCAATGGGTTCATGGAGAGGTCTTTCAACAAAAATGGAGGGGCCCTATAAACTTCCCAATAAGTGTTGAGAAATATATAAGCCGCTAGAGACCACCGTATAGGTCGCTTAGGTTAGAAGCGTACCTAAAAGATTAAAACAACCTCGACCGAAATGTTGTTAGAGGCTACGTTCCTTCCTTTAGGATTTGACTATATATTATTTTAACTTGTTATGTCAGACTACCCTATGAGGATGACAAGGTTATCAAACAAGTCGAGTTGACAAAATCTTTAGTCAATTTGAGCCAAAAACAGAAGGAGAAGTTGTACCAGATAGAAGGCAAAGTTATGGAAGCATTATGGATAGTGAGCCCACACCTTGATCTGCATAAAATAAAAACAGACAGAAAGAAAAAGGGTGCTTAAGTTTTAGTAGAAAACAGTTATTTGAGAGGAAAGTCCTATGAGTTTATTCGTCTCAATCAATGGGCATTATGTGTGAAAAGGGTTAGACCTTTGAATGATGAACACACTCGGGTATAACCGAGTGGAGGTGAAGTGAGTTGGAGACACGGTTGAGAATCGAGAGGAAGTGAGATGTTGTTCTCGGGTATAACAACTGAGAGGTTGATTGACAACTCTCGGGTGAAGCCGAGAGTGATGGTATAGCTTCTCGGATATAACCGAGAGTGAAGGATGAGGCTCTCGGTTATAACCGAGAGTGGTTGATGAAGAACTCGAGTGAAAACCGAGATGATGATGGTGAGTTGTTGATCATGAGAGAGAGAGAGAGAGGAAGAGATAGGTAAATACCTTGGTTTATTAACACTACAACTTGTATTTTACATTATGTATGGATCTCTTTATATAGGTTTACATCGGAGAAGTTTTAGAAATATAAAACTCTATCTAATACAACAATCCTAATAGTACTAGGATTCCTAATTATACTAGGAATCCTTATCCTAACCATGGACTAATCCACTCGGTTTAGCCGAGTGGAGTAGACCTTCCAACACTCCACCTCAAGTTAGAGCGGGAATGGAAGTAACGCCTAACTTGCCAATAATGTTCTTGAACGGTTCTGCCCCAAGTGGTTTTGTGAAGATATCCGCTAACTGATTATCTGAACTGGTGAAGCGCGTGGCAATGACGTTGTCTTTGATCTTTTCACGAACGATGTGGCAATCTATCTCAATGTGTTTGGTACGTTCGTGGAAGACGGGGTTGTCGGCAATGTGGAGAGCGGCCCGATTGTCACAGTAAACTGTCATCGGATCAGAGTGATCAATTCCAAAATCAAGTAATAAATACTTGAGCCATTGTAATTCACATGTAAGAATGGCTAAAGCTCGATATTCTGCTTCTGTCGAAGATTTGGCAACTGTAGGTTGTTTCTTTGATTTCCAGGAAAGAGGACTGGACCCAATCATTGTAAAGTATCCTGTAGTTGATCTACGGGTTGAAGGACAACCAGCCCAATCTGAATCACTGTATCCTGTAATGTGGAGAGAGCTGTTTGCGGATAAGAAGACTCCTTTATCAAGTGTACCTTTCAAGTATCATAGTACGCGATGAGCGGCGTCTAAGTGTACTTGACTAGGTGTTTGCATGAATTGACTGAGGTTGTTTACGGCAAAAGTTATATCGGGTCGTGTGACCGTTAAATAAAGTAGTCGGCCGATGAGACAACGGTAAATTGACGGATCGGCCAATGGTGTCCCGTCGGTTGGAGAGAGACGGAGTTTTTGTTCCATAGGGAACTCCGAAGGACGTGCAGCGGTTAGTCCAGAATCTTTTAGAATATCAAGTGCATATTTTTGTTGACATAGAAAAATGCCTTGAGAAGAGCGAGATACTTCAATACCAAGAAAGTATTGTAGGCGGCCCAAATCTTTTAAGGAGAATGCCTTATTAAGAAAAACTTTCAACTGGGAAATAGCATGGTCATTATTTCCCGTGATAATTATATCGTCTACGTAGACGAGAACATAAATTTGAGTGGAGTGAGAACGAAAAGTAAAAAGGGAATAGTCACTCTTAGATTGAGAAAAACCACGTTCGATAAGAACGGATGAAAATTTTGAAAACCATTGACGGGAGGCCTGTTTGAGTCCATAAAGGGATTTGTGAAGGCGGCATACTTTAGACTCCCCCTGAGAGGAAAACCCGGGGGGAAGTTTCATGTAAACCTCTTCATTCAAATCGCCTTGAAGGAAAGCGTTATTAACATCCAATTGATGGAGAGTCCAGCCCTTGATGGCGGCGATGGAGAGAAGGACACGAACAGTAAACTAGTTTAGCGACTGGAGCAAAGGTGTCATTGTAATCCAATCCTTCGATTTGGGTGTAGCCTTTGGCTACCAAGCGTGCTTTATAGCGTTCGATGGAGCCGTCAGATTTGAATTTAATTTTATATACCCATTTACAACCGATGGGTTTCTTGCCAGGTGGTAAACTGGTAATTGTCCAAGTTTTGTTTTCTTCTAAGGCCGAAATTTCTTTGGCCATGGCGTCTTTCCAATGGGAGGACTTCATTGCTTGAGTGAAAGAGGTTGGTTCGGTTGTTGTCAAAACCGAAGAGAGGAATTGTTGATGGGAAGTGGAAAACGAGTTAATAGAGAAATAATTTTCAAGTGGATACTTGATTGTACTCGTATTGGAACATATGTAGTCCGCAAGATGAGCTGGTGGCCGGCGAGACCTCTTGGGTCGGCCGGAATTATCGTAGTCGGAATCCGAAGTGGGAGCGACAGTCGGCGATGGAGACGACGAGGAGGCGTCGGTAGGTAATGGAGCGACCGATGTTGAGGGCGCTCCTGGACAGGGGAGCTCATCAGTGGAATCTGCAGGCACCCCCGAAGGAGAGGTGGTCTGTTGAGAACCCGAAGCAGGTCCAGCAGGGGTGTCTGGAGGCACCCTTGTTTCGGTAACCTGTCCAGAAGTGACAGAAACAGCAGCTTCGTCCGAGCTGTTGTCTGTCGTCTGGACAGTGTGCTTCGGTACGTTTGCCGGAAAGTCAAACGTACCATTGTCGTCAATGGACAGATGTGGCGTCGGACATGGAGAGGACGCTGCTGCCGGAGGAGAAGATGACATCGGAAACCGAGTTCGACAAACGTTACATCTCTTGAAATAAAAATTCGTTTTGTTGAGATGTCGTAAATACGGTATCCCTTCTGTCCACTAGGGTAACCGAGAAATATTCCGGCGGAAGAGCGGGCATCCATCTTTGTTTTGACCAAAGGAATTCGGGCAAAACAAAGGCAACCAAACACACGAAGGTGGGAAAGATTTGGAGGAGAACCAACTATAATTTCATGAGGAGACTTACCTTTTAGGTTAGGTGTTGGTAATTTGTTTATCAAATAAACGGCCGTTAACACACATTCTCCCCAAAAGGAGAGAGGAAGATTCGCTTGAAGGCGTAAGGAACGGGCCACTTAAAGAATGTGGCAATGTTTTCGTTCAACCACCCCGTTTTGTTGAGGTGTGTAAGTACAACTACGTTGGTGTATAATTCCTTTATCAATGAACCAATTTTGTAAATATGAGTTCATGAATTCGGATCCATTGTCCGATCTTAATGTTTTAATTTTGCAATTGAATTGCGTGGAGACATAATCGAAAAAATTAGTGATGAATTTGCTAGCATTCGATTTGGAACTCATAAGAAAAATCCAAGTACAACGTGAAAAATCGTCGACAAGGGTTAAAAAGTATCTACACCCGGAGGTGGATGGGACCGGAAAGGGTCCCCATACATCCGCATGGACTAACTCAAATATATGAGAGGAAGAAGAAGTACTAAGTGGGAAAGGTAACCTAGTTTGTTTGAAAAGTGGACAAATATCGCACGGTACTTTATTTGATAAAAACTTAAAATTCAAACATGGAAGTTTAGAATTGAAAAATTGAAAACGACTAAAAGATGGATGTCCCAAACGGGAATGCCATAAAAGAAAAGACTCATGACTAGAACTATCTAAACTTGAAACCGAAAGGATGGGACGCTCCGTGCGAAGGAAGTAAAGGTCATCATGAAGACTACCATGCCCAATCTCCGTCCTCGTTGTTCGGTCCTGAAAAACACACAAATTGCGGTCAAAGAGGACGGTACAACGAAGTGAATTAGATATTTGAGAAATAGATATGAGATTAAATTGAAAAGATGGAATATGAAGTACATCTTGTAAATAAAATCTATTTGTAAAATAGATGGTACCAATGTGATCAACCTTGATTCGGGAACCGTCCGGTAATCGAACATAGAAGTCCGGTGGTGCAAGGGAATAAGAAGAAAATCGTGAAAGATTTGAACAAATATGCTTAGCGGCTCCCGAATCAATGACCCAAGGAGGATGAAAAGAAGAAGAATACTTACCCGTTAAGTTGACAAGAGGATCTTTGTTGGTGCCGTTAGAGTGGTCGGTGGGTTGCCTATTTCGGTCCAATAATGCCAAAATACCTTGATATTGCTCATTAGTGAAAGATGTCGCTGCAGGCACCCCCGAACCGTTATGGTTCATGGCCGAACCATTGTTGTCCAAAACCGAGGCAGCCACGGCATCTTGTCGTGTTCGGTTCCTACTACGTTGACCATAATTGGGTGGATACCCATGTAATTTGTAGCATGAGGAAACATCGTGTCCATGAATTTTGCAATTTTCGCAAAAGGGTCGAGGACGTTTAGTACGTTGTCTATCGGAACCGTTGAATCGGTTATGTGAGTAATCGTTGGAACCAACGGCAAGGGCAGCAGTATTGGAGTCAACATTCATGGGAGTAACGAGATTTTGTTGAACCTCTTCTTGCTTGATAAGCGAATGGATTCGAAGAATTGAAGGGAAGGGTTCAATTAACAAGATTTAACTCCGAATTGAGGAGAACCGGTCATTAAGACCTTGAAGAAATTCCATAGTTCTATCTTGGTTGGTTCTTTCAACCAAAGAGCGACCATGTCCACATATACAAGGCTCGGTGATTAGCAAGGAATTAAGTTCATCTTGAAGAGCCTTGAGATGTGTAAAATACGTAGAAACGTCTAAATTCTCTTGTTTGAGACAAGAAATAGCTCTCTTTAATTGAAAAATTTTAGGAGCATTGGTTTGATGGAATCGATCAAAGAGATTCTTCCATATATCGGATGTCGTCTCATCATATAAGATAGATGATCGAAGAGGTGGGTCTACCGAATTAATAAGCCAACTAGAAACGAGATCGTTGCATCGTCCCCATTGTTCTAATTCATTAGAATCGGTGGGTTTATCGATGCTTCCATCTACGAAACCTAGTTTGCCTTTGGCTCTTAAAGCCTTTGACATTCCTCGAGACCATGAGGAGTAATTATCACCGGTGAGAAGTGGTGTAATGAGAATAGTAGTAGGAGAATTCGAATGGTGAACATCAAACGGCCCACTATTGACATTAGTGTGAACTTGAGAAGTTTCCGAAGTTTCGGGAGTAGTCATGATTCAAGGAAAAAAAAAATTATTAGGCTCTTATACCATGTGAAAAGGGTTAGACCTTTGAATGATGAACACACTCGGGTATAACCGAGTGGAGGTGAAGTGAGTTGGAGACACGGTTGAGAATCGAGAGGAAGTGAGATGTTGCTCTCGGGTATAACAACTGAGAGGTTGATTGACAACTCTCGGGTGAAGCCGAGAGTGATGGTATAGCTTCTCGGATATAACCGAGAGTGAAGGATGAGGCTCTCGGTTATAACCGAGAATGGTTGATGAAGAACTCGAGTGAAAACCGAGATGATGATGGTGAGTTGTTGATCGTGAGAGAGAGAGAGAGAGAGAGAGAGGAAGAGATAGGTAAATACCTTGGTTTATTAACACTACAACTTGTATTTTACATTATGTATGGATCTCTTTATATAGGTTTACATCGGAGAAGTTTTAGAAATATAAAACTCTATCTAATACAACAATCCTAATAGTACTAGGATTCCTAATTATATTAGGAATCCTTATCCTAACCATGGACTAATCCACTCGGTTTAGCCGAGTGGAGTAGACCTTCCAACATTATGGTCTGAACGTAAACTGCATAAACTTAGATCCTAATAAAAGTTAATATCTAAGTCGTATGAGTTTATTCGTCTCGATCAAGTAGAACTTATTTTCCTTATATCTTATTTGTTTATTCATTTTCATTGGTACGATAATAACAAGCTCTGGCACCACCAGAATAGCGAAAATCTATGGGAGTTTCTTTAGGTTTAGTTGTTGAAATCAATAACCATGATCAAAAACCAAGGGTTCTTGCTGATTTAGACATCTATGAGAAAATCAATTGTTTAATTATGTGATAGTAACCTAGTTACTAGTAGTATATGGAAATTAAAATTTCTTGAGGTTACCCTTAAATGACCCAAAAATAAAGAAATTAAAAATAAAAACGAGATACCGATAAGGGACATCTATAATTATCCCGTCTTTTCACTCAGACACACCTTCACCCTTCGTGCTCCCACGGACAAGGTAAATCCGATGGCTTTTAGACTGGATCTAGTCCGTGTTGGACTTGAACAACCTGGGCTTAAGACGAGTTCGATTGCTCTCAGAATGCTTGGCTTGTGGGCCTTGGACTGCTCCATGTTTAGATACTTGTATTAATATAAATAATTGTTATGAATCAGTATGGTCAGAGATTGGTAGATTGGTGAACTAAAACAAAATTTAATATATTCTCCACCTTTCTCCTCTCTTTCAGCTCTCACCTCCATTCTTTTAAGACTCTCTCTCCCTTCTTTTAAGACTCTCTCTCTCTCTCTCTCTCTCTCTCTCTCTCTCTCTCTCTCTCTGTTCAAGTATGGTGGTAGTGTGCGCACGGACAAAGGGGAAAAAAGAGGAAAATACAGACAAGAAGAAACCAAATGTTACAGAATAAAATAAATGAAGATCATATGAAACACAAATTAAATATTTTAAGCTGAGTATTTTTTTTTTCTTAATCAGAACCTGATTTTCTCCTGTTAGACGTATCTGACTAGTGATGATGAATCAATCCTCATTGATTTTCGTCTTGTTGCTTCTGATTTACATCTTGTTAATGTCAAAGAAATCCCTCCTGTTACCTTCTTCACTTCTTCTCTGATTTTAATAGTTTTGGAATAATTGATGCTTCCATTACTACAGTTTTCACTGTAAAATCCATTTTTTTCCTCAGTTTCTGGATCTCCTGAATCTAAGTAGTAAATGGGTTTTGGTTTCAACCTGGAGTTGACTTCAATTTCTTGTTCTTGCTCTTCTTCATTGTCAACTTGAGCTCTGTTTTTTTGCTCTGAATCTTGGTTAGTTGTTGAAGAAGAATCTGAAAATCGATTTAACATGGAAGAATTTCGACATGGATCTGATCTGCACCTCATTAGAATTAAAGCATTTTTTGGTGGTGTAGACAAAACAAACCCATTACTTTCTCTCTCTTCATCTTCTTTTTCTTCCTCTGTTTCTTTTTGTTTGATTGCTTCTCTTTCTTCTTCAGTTTCTTCTACTTCTCTTCTGGATTTCAATTCTTCTCTAGAAAAATGAAACCCATGTCTGAAAAATGAAAACCAACTACTTGAAACAGGACTAGAAGATTCAAGATTACATTTTTTTGAGAAACAATTAGTGAACAGAGACTTTTGGAACCAATTATACCATTTTTTAGTACAACTACATCTTCTTGTTCTTCCATTCTTGTTTGGGTTCTGTTTGTTGCATCTTATAACTTGCACTTGACCCATACAAGTAACTTTTGGTGAAGATGGTTCTTGAGTTTCAATGGTGGAAAGATTCTTCTTTCTAATAAATATAGGACTTAAACTAGATCTTCCTCTACTTTTACTTCCTCCATTACTTCTCAAAAACCTCATTAATGGTGGTGGAAACTTCTCTGTTCTGCTTGGACTCGAGCTAGGTATCTTCATATCATGCACAAGAGCTGAACGTATAGTTTTTCTCTGAAAAGGGCTTTCAGTTTTTCTCTTCTCTATGTGTGTGTGTTCCAGAGCAAAACTTATTCTCTCTCTAAAAGTTGATGTTACTCTCAACCCATGACACGAATGGATGGGAAGGTATTGACTCCGGATGAAGTATTTGAGTGGACAAGGTGTGAACTGTGAAATTTGTATTCATGGTCTTGATTCATTTATATTACTTTGTGAGGAAATTTAATAATTCTAATTACTAATAGGGGATATGGGTTTTTTCGGATTTTGGGATCTAATAACAATTTTAGTGATATTTAAGTACTTCTGAGTTCTGTCTCCATGCTTGAAGCTCACTTTGGAGTAGAAAGAGTAATATATCATTCTGTAACTCCAACACTAGTTTAACCAAACTAACCCATCCTTTCTTGAATTTAAATTATGTGGAGTACGAATGAGAATTTGTGTATAGCAAAAAGGTCGTATCTTTTGTGTTGTGTGTCGGCTTACAGCTACATCACATCTTGTACACTCCTAAATCGTTACCAGAGCTTTGCCCCCTCTCTCCCCCCACCCCTCCCAAATACGAGATTTACGTAGTTCACTTAGCGAGAGAGAACTACTCCATGACATACAATAGCGAGACAATTCTCACTATGACGTAAGAACAAGATTACAAAGGTCACAGAGATTTCTCAGCAATTACCAATTGGGTTAGACTTCAACTCATATTCCAAACACTTCCTACATAAAATCACTTGAAGCTTCTCATATCCACTTACCATGAGGGTATTCCTGTCTGTTTGCAATGGGGAGGCATTCTACTGTGTAATGACCAACAGAATCTAAAACCCTTAATATTTTGGTACGACATAGATGTACAAACTTATCGGCTACTATGTTGTTGTACAAGGCAACAGCTACGAACTAAGAACCCTCTTAAACAGCAAAAATACACTACAAAGGTGATACTCTGCCTGGCTGACCCTTGGCCGACTTAGATGGACTGACAGGATTTTGGGAGAAATACATTTTGCTGCCCTAAGGCTCCGGCACAATAACATTTTTAGTATAGCAAACAATTTCCTGGTTGTGAATAGCTATATACCTCCTCTGCCACTTACCCAAATTGTGAACTAATATTACAGCACAATTGTAGAGGTTTACAGAATGCCATGTCAGTACAGAAACAGAACTGAACAATCAGCTAAAACAATCATGCGAATTGGTTGGCATTCAGAACTGAATAAATTTACAACCATTTGCTACTTCAATCACAAGAGGGAGAGCTTTTTCCAACTCAACCCTAATTATATAGTAAAGACTTTAATCTCTGAATGAATCCCTGACTACAAATTTTCTGTATTGTACACATTGAGTTCAGATAAAAACAAGACCAATCAACAAATCTGGTGATCAGTGAACCAACAGATTTGTATCGGTTCTGGAAATAAAAATGGAATTAGAAATAATGGTGTATAGAAGAATGTAAAATTATAAATAGAAATGTGCGATTATAATGCCTCACCGACGAATAATGACAACCAGCTCTGGAGGCCCAAACACGGGTACTTCTCTCTTCATTTGTTTATAGAGATCAAAACGAAGAGCTGCAAAAGGTTTAGGGACTGATACCACTCGTCTTGATTTTCTGATCTTTATGATGTTCGGATTCAAAACAACTAAGGAGCGAAAATGATCACTCAAGTCTTTCAAGTCAGTTGGTTCAAAAAAATAAAGTATAGGGTTCAGACCTCTGTTTAATTTGTTGTCCACATGTAATAAAACTGGCTCTCGTTTAGTCAGAAGGGAGATATCGAGGCCGTGCAGATCTTGGTTGACGAGGATGAGAGAAAAAACTGTCGGGCATTTGCCTCTTTGTACTTGTTCTTTCAGGCCTATCATTAGTAGTATCTGGAAGTAGAGAAGCTGTATGAAGGAAGCAACAGTATGTTTTAGCAAAAACAAGTTGTATATGAAAGTAAATGACATCAAACTTCATTCAAATGATCAGATAGAAGCAAAGATTCTGTGAACTGAGGAAAGAAAAATGACGAACCAGTGATAGTTGAAGAATCCATTGCCTCCTTCGGAGCAACCTGGTGTCTCGAATTCAGACCATCTGATGTTCCTGGTTCAACAATGCTGATGTTGCTAGCGCTTCCACCTCCACCAAGGCTAAGAGAAATCCAGTCATCATTACTTTTGCAGTTTGATTTGTCAGGTTGATCTCTCACATCTGTCTGAACCGATGAATTTGCGGGATGAGGAGAGAGAAAGATCTGCAAAGAGGGGTCATCTGCGCCGTACGCCAAGGGGTTATCAATTAGGCTTAAGTCAAGATTGGGATTTGGTACTTGTGTGACAGATCTCATGGTTATGTCAGAAGCCAAACCATAGCCATTCAAGGAGATCGGGTCTGAAGCTCGCTCCAGATCGATAAAAGAACCGGAGACATTTGTGTCTGTTCCAAAAAGTTGGAATCCAGGACCTGGTTGAGTATTAGATGACAATGGCCAGAGGGGCATACCGTAATCAACACAGTTTCCGTTTAAAAGACCAAGCGAATTCCCAACCGCACCAAGATGTGGATCGTCTGTATATGAATCAAGATTTCCAGATGGAGGGAGAGAAAAAGGAACACTTCCTATATTGGAATGATGAGACTCGTACATATTTGCGGTCAGATTTTCATTCTCTTCATCTGAATCACTAAGAACAATGACATCTGAAACCCTAGAAGGTGCAGAAGGGGCTGTGCTAGCAGTAGCATAAGTTGGATCGAAGTTAAGAGAAATAGCATCGAGCTCATTGCCATTGTTGGCAGAGATATCAAAATGTCCACCACACTCTTGATTAACACTTGGATCTTCTCCATCTCTGGAACTTCCAGTAGCGCTGTTACTCATAGGTATTACATTTCGGTTGTCAAACTTCAGTATTTGATTCTCTGAATTTTGGGTTTGCTTACTTTCTTTAGGTTTAATAACTTCCCAAATTCTATGACGGTTTCTCTCAGTCCCGGGTTTCAAACCATGATGTCCTTCTGAAAGTACTTCTTCTTTGATCTCTGACTTCAAAACGTCAGGTTTCACTTCCCCAGTAACAGCAGCATAAAGAGAACCACTAGGTGAGTGCCACCGCGCAAGATCCTTGTGCTCATGTTCATTCTTCACACGCCATGAGCCATCAGGCTTTACATCAATTTCGTTTACGTCTTCTCCACAATCTCGCATCTATTTCACAACTTATAAAAATTCAGAAAGAGTCGTTCTGCATAAAAGAAAAATCAGGAAAATGAAAGTATGGAACTTTCATCAAGTCTAGAGAGTGAGTGATACCAGGGTTGTGATGCGGTTGAAGTATGGATCAATAATAACATGCTCCAAGGAGTAGTTCTTAAGGCAGATAGGGCACTGCCACTGCAACCAAAGTAGAAGGGTTGTTAGTATATTTACTTGGTAAAGAAAGAAACAAAAAAAAGCAACGGGGAGGACGTGTAAGGTGAGTTGCTTACCTTTCTAGACCGCTGGTTGAGTTCAACAAAAATTTCAAGATCAAAACAGCCCATGTGGGCACACGGTTTAAATCTTCCAGCAATCTTAATTCTAGAGCCACTAAGCTGCAATTTGGAAGAATATTTAGGTATTAATTTAGTATAACTATTCATCTGCAATCTGTGCTCCTTTGATTAACATCATGTATCAAGGACACGAAGAAAAGGTGAAGGTAGAAGTAGTTTATGAATGCAGGGCCAACTGTAAATCAAAAAACTAAGCACCCGTCCGAACGGCCACTGGGGAAAAGTCCTGATCTAATTCTTGCACTTTTGTGCACAGAGCCTTACTCGTAGAGAAAACCCAACAGGCAGATCTTCTAAAGATTGATTGATAAATTGTACTGAATTGATACGTATAGAAGTAATTAGTCAAGGAAGGTAAACTACAAATTACCAGTAGCCACCTTAACTTATCATCTGGAACTAAAATACAAATCTGAGAGGATCCAAATTATCTGGAAGAAGTTGTTGATTTGCTTTTAATATATGATCTCTAAATATTTTAAAACGAGAGACCATTTTGACACAGGCTTTCAGCACACTGCACATAGAGTCAGGCTAAACGGCAAAAGCTTCTCTCAGTATCCATTTTTTGTTATTGTTGTTTGCAATGCTACATACTGTTTAGGTCTAGATTACTGTTCATAAATACGTTTGAAATTGCAAACAACCCCATCTTTATGTTTTCACCACTACATAATTATAAAGTTGGAGATCCTTAAAATAAATATATATGGAATAGACAACAACTATAATACCTGAACCACATGATCTGCTAATACAGCATTCTAAAACTCCACTGAATTCGCATACAAGTCATAGTATACCTGAATCCCTAATTTAGATTAACCTGTGATTCTAGAAATAACTGACTGGCTTCCACAAGATCTAACATGTATATCTCAAAATCTCATATTGGACCCAAGATGTAGACAAAACAAATTATTCACAGTAGAGATAACTACTGAGCTCTCCAGGGGCAGCAAATAGCACCTACCCTGGCACATTAACTAATATGAATACATCTTAGGTGAATCAAGACAGCACGTGATAAGAACAGTTTGACTTACTGGGCAACGGAGGTTGACAGTAATTGACTCTGCAACAACTTCTATATCACTGTCACTGTCAGCATTCTCTGCAGCATTTCCACCCCCAACACACCGGCAAACACGGGCAAGTGCATCATCAAAAGACTCGCCATCAGATTCCTTAGGAATTATTCTGAGAACCTGCAAAATTATCGAATTAGGGGAGTCTGTCACACCGTAAAAGAATTATAACTTCCTAGAGAGGCGGTCTTTGTTCATAGAAAATAGAACTTTCAAGAGAAGTGCTGATGTAATTCTACTCGGGAATATCAATGTTGATAATAGCTTAAAGAAAACTACCTGTTCAACTGTGCGTCTCCTAGTAATTCTAACACCTACACAAAAAGTCCGAGCATCACATCCTGATAAAAGTATCCTATTTGTTCCCTCCCGGGTACATGCTGTGATCTGATAAGAGTTCAAAGAAAAACATTAACGTAGGTTGTCAGTATGGAGCGGAACAGTTGCTAAAACATGTCAACAATCAAACAAATAAAAAGTAAAAGTAAAATTGTAGGCATAGAAGAGAGAAATTATGTAAAAAAATGGAATCACGGCATGAGTATCATAAGAAAGCCAGAAAATGATACTCACTATGGGGCCATCATCACGCCCATTAGCGCCTAACAACTGTGTACCAGGCCTATTAACAGTTCTAACAGGCACACCTGCAGGAAGAAAAATAGATACAACAAGATCACGAGTTTATAAAACACGGTCAAAATCCATTATCTTCGACATAAATGTTGATGTTATTGCAACTTGATGTCTAGCCAATCAATAAGAATGTTGTACTTTGACATAACGTCATTACATGGTGATTCGTGAAAGAAGTTATCCTCATGTAAGTGTTGAAACTACTCAAAATAAAGTGCAAAAATAAAATGGTGTGAGTAGAGAAATAAAAACTTGGTGAACTAAGTTCATGCAAAAATTTTCTCAAACAAATCTTTACAAATAAAACAATAGAAAACATGGGAGGATGAGAGAATTTATAAAAGCATTCAAATCAGTGGAAAATGGTAGAAAATGGATTCAACATCCCCTAGAAACTGCTTTTCAGTTGAATATATCTTTCCCCAATGTTTCCCTTTCCGCAAGTTGCAATCAATACAGGCTAGGATTCTGTAAAACGCAATAAACTAAATAATATAAAGCTTCACGAGGAAAAGTTTACATACCATTGACCTGCAGATCTGATGATTGTGGCCATTGCATCCTAAAAGTAACCTTGTCATTGAGAAGCATACACCAAACCTATTGAAAAGTGTCAACACAAAACTGGTCAAGTTCGATAGACCCCTCTGCGCGTTAACATAAATCTTGCCCAACATAAAGTCAAACCAACCTGAACATCAAAATCTGCTTTCTGTAACAAATCTCTATGTGCCCTTGTCAGTGTAAAAGTTTTCTCGACACTCTGAATAGGGGTTGCCCTGGTAGATTATGAGCTAAATCTGTCACTTGATAGAAAGAGATAATATGCATAAAGAGGAACAAACTCGCTTACAGGAAAATGAGCCCTTCGATAACCTAACCCTAAATAACTAAGGATTAACTACTACAATATACGGTTGGCATAATTAGTTTTTGATAGGCACATAACATAAAAAAGGATTTTGAGTTACCAACAAAAGCCTTAACCCTTAAGGGCACATAACATAAAAAAGGATTTTGAGTTACCAACAAAAGCCTTAACCCTTAAGGGCACATAACTCGTGTCTTGGACTTGCTGATACTCTAAATGACCCCACTTATGATTCCTCGTTCACCTTACAACCATGTTCTAGTTGCAAGATATATTATAGAACTACTCACCTTTCTTCCCAAATATTAGGCCAACTTTTTCATCCTCTGAATAAGTTATCAGCTTTAACAACATAAAATGACATTTATCTACAAGAATTATATAAGAACTACCAATGTTTACAAAACCGCTTTTCGGCCAAAAATTAAAGAGGTGTCGCTTCAATTTCACATATTTTAATCTAATAATAGTAATTTATTATATTAATAGTATATTTTACTAAATTTGTTTGTAGTACTACAACGAAATTAGTTATTATATGGTACCGCTTGAAGGATATGAATGTTTTTGGCCATTTCTACCCTTATGACTACCTCTATAAGTTCAAGAAAAAGAGAGAAAAGAACAATAAAACGTCTCTTGACACTTAAAAGGTCAACAGGAGGTGTGGCTTCACTGAATTGTCACTTAAAAGGACGACTTACTGTCGCTAACGCCCCTATACCACATAAAGGCGTAAGTTCTGATGCGGTACACCTATATTTGCCTCGAGGCGTGTCTCAATGCGCCTTTTTAGCCTGGTGAACTATACATCTTTATCGAAGAATTAAGGACTCTCCTATCTGTTGCAGAGTCGTCATATCTTCTTGATAAAGAAGAGAGGAATATCACAAATTCACAATAACCTTGATCTATTTTATTGAGAAATGAACAAACATAATTCTGTACCCACCCATCCGTTGGAAGGCTTGTAATATACAACTTAACCGGCTCTAATGGACTGTCA
>BEHA01050254.1:0-38922 GCA_002897215.1 Eschscholzia californica subsp. californica | reverse complement strand
AAAAATCGATCATTACATAGTTGGTAATATAACCTACTAAGTACTTGTAAAATCCCTAAACAAGACCAAAGGTGTCCAATTCTTACTACAAGCCCAATAGTACACGTAAGTATCGCAATCTTAGCATTCTCAAATCTGATCTATCTCCCTTAAGAATTATGTTGTTTCTTGTTTTCCAAATACTCAATAATACTGTGCGAGGCATGACTTCCCAAAATTGTATCAACTCCTTGGGTTGTATACTTCGTATGAGGTAAATATGATCAGAAGTCCCAAGTCTGAACTACCAAATCACTTCAAGTAAATGCAATAATCAGATATTAATATAAGATAATAAACATAAACAAATAAAAGAACAAAGAAAATATATGAACTTATGAAGTATAGGTAGTTCCAAAGGTCCAAATGGATCTTTTGAAGGACGGAATGGGCTGACGACATATAGATAATAAGAAACTAGAAGAACATGCTACATATATAACAGGTATCAGGAGACAATCAGAAACAATACTATGAACTGCATTATCATAAAGCGTGTATGAGATATTGAGATACAAAGTCCAAGCAGCAAAAGCAAATGGATGAACTTACGGATCAGCCCGTTTAATTCGACACATTTCACAATAGAATGAAGATGGAACAGGTGGAAGTTCTGTGGGTTTATCCTGAACAATAACACAACCAATGTGTTGCCACACATTACAACGTGCATCCTGACACTGCAAGTAAGAACAACATTGATAACTATCACAAAAGGCAAACCTAAACAACTGGCTGTGGTGAAGGATAAGAGACAGAAAGTACCTGGATCATTGACTCTGTAGGCAAGGAACTCCTACACAAGCACTTAACCTTTGCTTCTAGTTGTAAAGACGCATCAAGTTCCTCCTTAGAGTTCAAACCATTTGTATCTGAATCAGTCTGTTTCTTAGATGCTAACTCTATAGCCCCAGGAATCTGCATTTTCCTGCAGAAAGACACTCAGATTCGAAAATTAAATAAGGATAGTGGCTGGTTCAAGCAATAAATGATAGATCGTAAAAGAACATAAAAAAGTTAGAAGTGTACTGAAATAAAGTACTCAACCATAAACGATTATCAAGATGTGAAGAAAAAGAAAGACACCTGTATGTATCATCAATTATTTTTACTATTCCTTCCTTCCCAATGGGATTTTTCTTTGGGCCACCATGCACCTTTGAAGCTGCATAAAAAAATCATCAAACACGCGCAGCATGTAATAATTACTAAATGTATTCAAGAGGGTGCAGGATAAGAGGAAAAATGTATAGATCTCTTCAATTTGGTGAGATTCTAATATCAACTAATATGTTTGTGGCATGCCCAACTCTTCAAATTGGAGGACATGCAAAAAAGAGGTGAGCATATCTGCATAAGAGTGTGTTCACCTTGTACATATTCCACATAAATAATGAAATATATCCTATGAACAATAAGTACCAACTCAGAAATCAGATAAGAATAGAGAACTCGGAAATTTCTAAGGGTTTTTCTGGTTTCCACCTAAAATTTATGTGAGAAAACAGGAAAAGTAAAAAGAAGATTAGTAGGTAGATGGTCAAATTCCATAGTAATAAATGTAAGGAAAGAGTTAAAAACATTTAAGCTTATAGCTTGTTTGCATTTGTAAGTGTGGCCAATATTAAATGATACACCCCATTTATGATATCCTTTTTCTAAAAAACAGTCTCCTTCAGTAAATCATCTTCACAAAAATGAGATAGTATTTGCATAATATTTCTACGTCTTTTAGTTTTATACAAATGTGCACATAGGTCTTACTCCCAATGGTTGTGCACCTACTCCGAAACCCCGGGGGGCACAAGTTTGATAATTGATTACTTGGTCGGGGTAGGAATCCATCACTGATTGATTTGTGTTATAAAGGGTAGACATAAAAGTAGAGAAAAAATATAATAATGGTCTTTAGGGTAGTTTTCTGTGGCCTTTAAGGTTTACGAGTGTCCTCAGGGTAGTTTCATGACAGTTGTGAGCATTTTGCATCCTTATGTCATATGATGTATTCAAGCCATTTGATATATTACGTTAATTGGTGTACTCGTGTAATCCTGTAAGTTTAAGAACAAAATCCAAAGCAACTGAAATAGTTCCATAAAATATATCTCTTCCTGTAAAGACGAATACAATAATAACATGGGTATTTTAAGCCTTAAATAGGATATGGGGTAACATTAACCAAGGCTGTAAGCTTAAAAATAAAA
Source organism: Eschscholzia californica subsp. californica (assembly GCA_002897215.1). Classification (NCBI taxonomy): domain Eukaryota; kingdom Viridiplantae; phylum Streptophyta; class Magnoliopsida; order Ranunculales; family Papaveraceae; genus Eschscholzia; species Eschscholzia californica. The sequence continues at coordinate 36,679 of BEHA01050254.1, read as the reverse complement.
TAGACTATAAATATAGAACTACAAATATGAGGGGGAGATAAAAACTAATAGGCATTTTCACCTCATTATGTAACCCATGGAAACCCTGTATGTAACATTTCAATTTCCAAGCATTCAAGTAAAGAAGTAGTCAAATTAGTTACCTTGCTCATCAGAAAGCAAACCTACAATCCTGTCAGTAAGTTCCTGCACAAAACAGAAGCATTTTATTACATAACTAAATCCTACAAAAATGGCTTTAGCAACGATAAGGTAGGTGTAGGGTCAATAACTTTTACTGCTCAAAACTCTGTCCAAAACAAAAAATTCCTTAATTGGTATAATTAAGAAAAATTGAGGATCAAACGTTACATCATTTATGAGCCAACAAAAAAGTTATACAAAGATAAAAGACTCAAGGGAGCAAGTTGTGAGCTAAAGGGCATCTTAAAACAATGACTCCTCACCCGCTGTTCTCTGCTCAGCAGCATGGGCTTACGTGATTAAAAGGGAACACAACCTTGCCAACCCCACTAGACAGTAAAACTATAGCTGTCCAGACGCCATGCATCCGAACAGATTACAAATTTTACATGGTAGCGCAAGTGAAATAAAAGTTGGTTTCCACCTACTTACTGTAAAAGATGGTAACTGTTAAGAATTCAGCCATTCCTACCAAGATATCAGCCATTATCTCTAAAAGACTCAAAAAGGAGAAAACTCTAAAAGAAGAAAATTATTACACCAGCAACAGAATAAATTTAAGAAAGCCAACCTGCTTCTTCCCTTGCTTTGAAACACCACCTATTTGAGTGAGAACATCTTTCAGTTCTTTCATACGAAAATAAGCCAACTTATCCTGCAAGGTATGTACATAAAATCTCAACAATAGTCTACTAGATAATATACTTGGGATGCCAGAACAGAGAACACATACGACTTCATAACCACCATTTTCGTGGGGACATACAATACTGAAATGGTCTCCCTATCATCATTCCACATTTGCACCAGAACATTTAAAAAACCCTATACAGGTCACATTAAACAGATTCTAACTCTGTTCTAGAACTACGGGAATAGATATGAACCAAAAAAATAGAAGTAATTTTAACAAATTAACGTAGCGCACTTGCAGAAATTAACCAACAAATAAAGTATATTCATAATTATGCAACTCTTGTAGCGCCAAACATAGCTAAATAAATCGTAACCCTATAAATACGAGGCGAATAAAGTAATCAAATAAACAACGCAACTTCACTTGCATATACTCTTACCATATATCAACATCATAGTGCGAAGTTCACTTACTTATATTATCATTACTATTTTTGAACGCAATATATAATTACATAGCTTTATTATTAAACTAGTAAGTTCGTAATTTTACGACTCTTTTTGCTGCCAGCCTTAACTTCAATTCTACCCTAATTAATTTCATATAGGGCTGCGAAGTATGGGAAAAAATTAGCTACAATTCTCACTTGGCTTACTATTAGGATACACGATCACTTGATTAACCTAAAATTCATTTTATATCAAATGTGATGAAAACATATAACACAGCAAAATCACCAATTCAGCAGCTGAGTAGAGATAACAACTCATTGAAATGAAAAAGTAATTATCTTTACCTTGCAACGAGATATTATATCCATCCTTCTGCCGTTCTGCGTACTTGAGCTCCAAATCCACTTCCTTGCGGCAAAATCGAAGAACAGAAGAACTAACAGGGACAATTCCAAGGAAGAAACGATTTGAACACAACAACTGACGAGAGTGAAAATAAATCGATCAGATGAGCAATCAAACAAGTAAATGACATAAATTCAACATAATAAACACTAGCTGGAGACAAATTACGACGAAGCAAACACCTAAAATATGAAAAGATTAACTATATAACCAGTAGATATCACGAATCCTTAAGAAATACGGCAAATTGTGATGATCGTATAGAAACGTACCGAATCGAAGGCGAAGTGAAGAATTGAGTAGGAAGAGTTTTAGATTGAGAAATTTTTGACGAGAGGAAATCGATCGATCAGTGAGTATTTCGACTTGTTTAAGCCCCGGCGCCCAATTCTTCCCTCTCTCTAACTTTCTCTCTCTACTTTTTCTCGTTCTCGGTTTCTCAGTTTCTCAGTTTCGTTCTTTTGCCTGAACACTGGAGGAGCAAACCACAAATCTTCCACCAATCCATTAAAGGTGGCGGACGTATCATGAAATTTGGATTTGGTTTAGTACTTTATAACGTCCGGGTTTTGATTCTCTACTTCTCGGTCCACCCAAGCATTCTAGTCGTATATTTGACTTCCTCTTTTCCCGAAAATATCCCTACAGGTTGAGCAATTTTACTTTTGGAAGTAACTAGGAAATTGGGAGGTGGGAAAGTAAGACACGCCAGAGTAGTCCCTTGGCAGTCCACCACTTAGGGGTGTATTCGAGTCGAGCTGTTAACGAGTTGCTCGAGTTTGGCTCGACTATTGTTCGTGCTCGATTCTAAGATTAACAAGTACGAGTTTAACACACAAAATTCAGAAGAACTATATGGGAGCCCATTGAACAAGCCAGGACCTGCTTACGGAAAGTGGGAATGGAAGCCGATCAGTTTCGAGTGAATGGATATTCTGAGATAGAACGAGAAAAATCGAACTTGATTAATTCAATTTATAAGAATTTGGAATTATTAGAAAATTATAAAAACGAAACTACTCCGTTTGAACAACAAAGAGCGATTAATGAAATCCGACAACGGGTTTTCCAACAAGCCTTACAACGAGCTCTAGGAACTCTAAATAGTCGTTTGAACATCGAGTTACATTTACGCACCATCAGCCCAAAATCATGTTCGTTATGTGAACGAGTCGAACTTGATCATCCTTTAGTGTACCTCGAGCTACACATGAACAGTTCGTTTACCATACTATCTACAATAGTGTAGTACATAATTACGTATTATTATTGAAACTTATACATGAAATATCAACCATTAAAAGATTATTGGATATGAATCATTGATCATTATTGTTGTATGTGACAAATGATCATTTTGAAGTATTTTGATAATTTAGGAAGTTGTTTTAATTTGAAGTATTTTGATAAACGAGCTTAAAACAATACAAACTTGAGTTTTTTCAAACATATACGAGTCGAGCTCGAGAAAGTGGACAATTACTCGACCGAACTCCAGCTCGAGCAAACAGTCAAAGACACTAAACGAACTTGAACATCTTACTACTCACATTGGCTCGACTCGAGTACACCCCTACCACCAATATTTGGTGTAGTGGTTACATCCACTCTGCGAGTCTCAAGTTCGAATTATTGAACTTGACATATAAATGAAGTTATTTATGATGGCATTAGGCTTTAGGTGACCTTTAAGGGGATTAAATTAGACGCTCCAGAACCAGGTTCAATTTTGGCTCCTTCTCTCTTGAGCTTCTTCATTATTACGAGAGCATTTCCTATACATTTTTTATGTATTGCATGTTATAATCATAATGTATCAATGTCATTCAATAGTATAATGATTCTTGAGTCCCATCTGAAAAAAAAGAGCATTTCCTACCAATATGAAGCTTTTCACCGGTGAAACATATTTTGGCACTTCTTCATTATCTTCATTGGTATCGTCCGCCTTCTTCAGAAAAAACAAACGGCTTATGAGGATAGCAAAATTGTATTGAAACAAAATCCCACTCTACTATCCCCTAAGATTTGCTAGGATTCTGGATTTATAAACCTAAATTTCAAACTTAAAATCAACAAAAAATTTATTTATTTACGTTTATAAGGAAATAATTATAAAAAAAAAAAGTTAAACTCGTTTTTGTTTCCAAAAATCATTTTCAAGGAAAAACCGTTTTTTTCGAAAATAATTTTTTCCCGAAATCCATTTTTCTCGAAATAACTTTTTCCCCCAAAACGTTTTTTTCTTGAAAACCGGTTTTCCCCGAAAACCAACCTTTCCCCCAAAATAGTTTCCTGAAAACTCTTTTTTGATACCGAAAAATCGTTTTTTTTTCCTCTGAAAACTAATTTTACCTATTTCTCGGAAAAAAAAAATTTCCTTGAAAAGCGTTTTTTTCCTTTAGCCGAAATTTCATGAAAACTTTTTTTTCAGAGAAACCGTTTTTTCCCCTGAAAAATGGTTTTTCGATAGCAGAAATGTCCAAAAAAACAAAACTTCATGAAGACCGTTTTTTCTGAAAAACTTTTTTTTAAGGAAAACACGGTCTCGAAGAAAACCCGATTTTCACAAAAAAAGAAAAAAAACAATTTTCAGAAAATTTTGGTTACCGAATTTTGAAAAGAAAATGTTTTCTGAGAAAAGATGGTTTTCGGGAAAAATCGATTTTCGAAAAAAAGATTTCCGGGAAATTTTTTTTTTTTATGAAAATAACTTTCGAAGAAAATTATATTTGACAAAAAAACAATTTTGAATTTTCGAGAAAAATATTTCTTCAAAAAAAAAAGTTCACAGAAGTGTTTAAGAAACTCAAATAATAATAAATTTAGGATTCTTATTAATTAACAAATAATTTAGATAAACAAAAAAAATTTACTGTTTTCTTTTTTATGAAAGACAAAAATTTACTTACATTCATGAATCTATATATTCATGATTTTGTCATCTAAACACACCATAAAAAAAATGACTAACATTTAATTTTTCTTTGCAAAGCCAATTTGATTAAGCGGGTCTTTGTGGATTTAAGTTTGATTAATTGATTAGAATAGAACCAGTCCACCGACCCATCCCATACGATACTCCACAATCTCCCCCATCTAGGAGAAAGTCAACAATAAAAGAAACAACATGGGGAACCCGTGATTAAATGTGGTGAGCCCCTCCACACCTTAACACTTTTGGCTAAGAAAAAAAAAGAGAAAAAAAGTCATCTGTTTTGCACTTATACATACTATTACAATAAAATATATCTTTCAACAAAAAAAAATTACAATAAAATATATAAGAAAAGAAAAAGAGGAAGGTGTGCGAAATAAGCTAAGACAAGGCCATTTAAATAAAGGTCTGGACTATGGTGTTTGATTATCTTAACACCAGAGTACAATTAAATTTATATCTGAAGTGGGGGAACATGATATTTATTTATTACTCGTTTTACATGAATCTTTCCAGTATTTAGTTAAGAAAGATAGATGTTTGTTTGGAAAAACGGGTCGAGTCGACGCAGTGGAAATATAAATTTTTTTCCTTTGTGTTAGTTACGAGGATAATATAGAAGAATAGTGGGAGCAATAAACAAAGAACTGAGAGTAATAAGACAACGATTTTTAACGTGGAAAACCTCCTCAATATGAGAAGTAAAAGTCACGGGACTCGTAGTCCAACCAAATCAACTATAATAAGCAAAGTAGTTACAGACTACGTCCACCCGAGACTCAGACTCCAAAAATGAATAAATCTCAAACACGAAGAAACACAGAGAAACCCTCACAAGAAATAACAAAACAATCCAGAATTTTGCAGTCCAAAACGATCCTAAATCACTAGGATTCCGGCAACCAATCTCAACCACACCGTAAAAATACTAGATGAACAAGTCAGGAATACCTCTGCAAAATTTCAGCTTAATCGGAGAAGATCTCACCGTCAGATTTTCCGAACAACGAAGACTGTGCGTGCTGAAAAAGTTCTGCCCCGCTCTTCTCGGCAACCTCCTTCTCTCCCCTCTTCTCTTGTGCGTTTCTAAGTGTGCTCTCAATTTCTAATTAAGATTAAGGAAGTATTTATAGACTTCCCCTTAACCCTAATTCCACCGTCATAAGTAATCGACCCAAAGAAACTCGACTCGGTCCGAGTTTGTTTCCTAAACCAAACCCAACTAGCAGGGGCGGAGCCAGGATTTTAAGTCCAGGAGGGCAAACCCTTTTAACTTCCCCAGTGAGAAACTTCATCTCAGAAAGTCAAATCCTTATTGCATTTTTATTGATTTCATTCTCTCTTTCTATCTCTCTATGTGATTGTGAAGATGCTTAGGTATGTATAACAACATGTAATACCACAAATAAAGAACAAAATAAAAAAAAGATAAGAACCCACATGAGAGAACATAATATTAATATCAAACAAATCAATACAAGCAAATAAAGAAGATGAAGCAGAGTTAGAGCTACCCAAAACCCTCATTAATGCTAACAAAAATTCGTAAGCTATTCATGAAATTGGTAGATGAAACTCAAAGCATAGTTTTCTATTCAATGGTTAGTAGTAAAATTCATAAGATATGCTTTCTTCCAAATATACCAAAAAAAAACATGTACAAAATTGACTTTTCTTGGTAGAAAAAATAAAGAAGATCTTTATCAAACTAATACAACAAAAACCCTAAAACAAAGTAGAACTTCTAACTATAACTTTAATCAATGAAAACTATATTTTACGCAAAACAGAGTTACTAACCTAAAGTTATATTTGATTATTAAGTGTAAGATGAAGAAATCGATTTGTATTATTTTTTTAGAAGAATCGATTTGTTATGTTACTGGCTAGGGTTTCCTTCAATTTCTTGTTTGCTCCGGTTTTTAATCTCCTAATTTCTTCAAAGTAAATCTCCCGTGAAAGACCCCTCATTAGAAAAAAAAAAATTTATACAAAAAAACTACAAATCTACCCCTACCTTAGTGAAAGAATTACAAATTCCAGGCGGGACAGTTGCCCGGCCTAGTCTCTTAATGGGTCCGCCCCCACCAATTAGGTTTCTCCATTAAGAGGAAAACCCAACAGTTTGGGGGAATGAGAAATTTTTGAAGGAACCCCGCCATGAGACATATAAAGAAGGAGGAGAAGAGAGGGGAGTGAAAGAGAGAAACCTTCATTTTAAGGTAGCCAAATGCAATTTGTCTGCCGTCTTTGTCGGCTTGATGAAGAAGTTGTGATAAGGAGTTGGGGAAACAAATTGCAAACCATTATTTTTTACTGAAATTTATACTGGAAAGCTTTTTCTTGTTTCTCCGAAGCAACGCCCTTGTAAAAAAGACGTTTGTAGCAGTAATATGTGAATATCGTGTTTGATAACTTTAAATATAGAGGATATCCAAGTATTTGTGTATCATCCTTTTATGTATTCCTTTTAAATGCCGTTAAGGATCATAAAGAGCACCAACTACTACACATTGCATCCTCCGACCATGGTTCACACGATATTTAGGATATTTTAGGTCTATTTTTAGCAACAAGCATCCACCTATATATCTCTTTATTGAAAGTTCACCTATATATTTGATACAATAAAATCCTCTTTCAGATCATCACATTAGAGATTATCTTAATTGATCATTTTTTAGTGGGGTTAATTATTCGTAATTTTTGTGAGAATTTTAACTTCTTAAGGTTTGAAATTTTGTATTATTGGTTTTAGAATTCTTATATTTTTAGAATTTCAAAATTAAATGTTATTGGTTTAGAATTTTTCAAAGAACTTTGAAATTTAATATTATTGACTTAGAACTTCTAAATGACATATTATTCATTTTTTACAAGGAAACTAAACTTTTGAACTCAGGATCTGACCCTAGAATTTTTAGAGACCATTTTACTCACACTTTTGGCAACGTAGTGTTAGAAAAATTGTCTTCGCATCCAAATTAAGGGGGTTGGAGATTATAGGCTTGAAATTTGTACTCAGTACACTTTCCTTAAAGCATTAATTGCCCCCTTTCGATCTAGATTACTTGAATGTCATTAGGCAAATTGCTTCCCAAGATATGACAATCCTTTGTGAAATTACACCAAGTTATTTGTGGAGATTTCACTTAAAGAGCACTAGAACATATTGAAGATGGCAACGGATTTTCCAACATAATTTCTACATGATTTTTCAAATTATTTTTATAGTTTAGAAAATATTTATTTATAAAATTTGAAAAGACACATTTTTAAATAAAAATCCTTTCACAAAAGATATATCTCTCCATAGATTTTTATCAAAAGATGTAACTATTAAATAATTGAAAACTAATTTCTGATTTTATAAAATATTTTAATTAATAACTTGTCCAAAATTCCAACACTTAGACGTTCCACCTGAACCGGTGAAACTTTAAAGTTTTAACTTTGTATTAAGAGTGTATGGAAATAATTGGGTTGAGACGACCACAAACACCTCTTATCTATATATAAAAGAAAACGACCAATTTTCTCCCTTTTTCTAAACCATCAAATTCATCTTCTTCCTTTGTTTAAAGTCGTCTCTATTCTTCTATACTCTCGTCCAGTCTTAATTTCCAAACTCGAACTCGTCACAAATACTTCTCTTTGCTCTCTCTATATTTTTAAGCTAGGTTTATTAGTTTACAATTTACATTTGATTAAGATTGTAACTTAGGACTCTCATCAAAAAAAAAAAAATTGTAACTTTGGCCATATCTCTATCACTATTTTGATTTTCTTGAATTTTGTAATCTCGTCCATAAACACGAGCAATTTAGTAATTTCTTCTATTATAAATATTTTTGAAGGGAAGAGTTTGTACAGAGTCGTGACTAATAATTTGAGGGTCCAAGACGAAATTTAATTTTAGGTCTTTTGTACAAAAAAAAAAAACGAGCAAAATGATAAAAAAAAAAAAACATATAATTTCTTTGTAGAACATGTGGTGTAGAGTCTAAGTGATTTTTTGAATATGGTATCTTTTGCATCATGATTTTCACATATGTATTTATATATTGTGCATGAAAATAATAGGGTTGAGACGACCACAAACCCCTCGTATCTATATATAAAAGAAAACAACCAATTTTCTCCCTTTTTCTAAACCATCAAACTCATCTTCTTTCTTTGTTTAAAGTCGCCTCTCTTCTTCTATACTTTCGTCAAGTCTTAATTTCCAAACTCGAACTCGTCACAAAAACTTCTCTTTGCTCTCTCTATCCAATATTTTGATTCTCCATTGAATCACCAATTTTTGTTTATTTTGTTTTTTCATGAATCCAGTTTGAATTTTGTAATCTCGTCCATAAACACGAGCAATTTAGTAATTTCTTCTATTGTAAATATTTTGAAGGGAAGAGTCTGTAGAGTCGTGACTAACAATTTGAGGATCCTGAACGAAATTTAATCTTGGGTCTTTTATACAAAAAAATACGAGCAAAATGATTATAAAAAACATATAATTTCTTTGTAGAACGTGTGGTGTAGAGTGTAAGTGATTTTTTGAATATGGTATCTTTTGCATCATGATTTTCACATATGTATTGTTGGAATTTTTTAAGAAACTTCGATTTTTATTTCTTAAAAACACCTCAAAAGATGAAAGAAATGCACCCAAAATAACAAAATTATTAAGAAAAAACATAACTGAGCAGAAATAAAGATTCATTTAGCAATTAACATCTCAATTTAAAAAAAAAGGAAAAAAACAAACGCGGGACAATGTGATCAAACCTGGGTTAATTGCTTGGAAGCTCGCGACTCTAACCAGTAGAACTAACTGACTTTTCACATTATTTATTATTATGGTACTTATATATCACTTAAAAGCCCTTCGAGAAAATGAGCCCCTTTGTGGTGGGGGCCTAAGACGGATGCCCTGCCCGCCCCCTCAACCACAACTCTGAGCCTGTACACGTAAGTTGCAATATTCTGATCAAAATTAAAAAATCTAAATTATGAAGGTTATTAAAAAGAAAAGACCGCGGCTAGGAAATAAAGAAAAATCTCTCGGACATAAATAATTAGTCAATAAATATTGACTTAGAGGTCATATTCTTCTTTTAGTCCAAAAATTGACTTGATCAAACATTGCCCTCTAATCTTCTCTCCCTCCCTCTCTCACGTCATATCTCTCTCATTATCTCTTTCGTTCTCACTAACTATCTCTTTGTCGTTCTCACTCTAGATCTCTTTCTCTTTCATTGTAGATCACTCCCATCTCTCTCGTTGTAGACATATATCTCTATGTAGATTAATTTATCTTTTTTTTTTTCTCTCTCGCAGACATAGATAGGGAGAGCAATAGAGAGAGACTGAGAGAGAGGGTAACAGTAAGTGAGTGAGGAGAAGAGAGAAAATGAGGCAATGGTAAAGAAAATGGTAGTGATGATGGTCATAGAGAAGATGAAGATTATGGGGCAATGTTTGGTCAAATTAATTTTTGGGCTTAAAAATAATATTTCCCCGAAAATGTACAGAAACACATAGATTTCTTAGAGACTTTATTCTCGGGAGATTATTTTTTATGCCCTAAAACCGCGGCCAAACAAAAGTGGGAATTATGGGGACTCTTGCTACAATGCGGTCAAAATTGGAGAATAAAATGTGTGTATGGTATAGATTTGGGCTTAAGCCCAAATTTTAGTTACAAATTGGACCAAAATTTGGGCCTCTGCTATGATAAAAGCCCGATTAACACAATGAAAACGGCCCACTAAATATCAGTATTTATATGTGTTGCTTGAGCAAAGGGAAAACCTTGGTACTTCCAATCATCTTCTATAAACACTGATCGGAAATTTTCTGGTGCTGTTCATTTCCAGATTTCGTCCTAACTATGAATGTAAGTTCTATAATCTTCCTTGTTTTCTGAATCTCTGTTTATTTCCATTATTTGAGATCGTTTGTTTGATTTCATTATCGTTTTTTTCTTTTCTTTTGAAGTCGACTACAGATTTGCTTGGTCCTGAAAGCGACAATAAATCAAGAACACTGTAAGTTTTCAGAGCAAATCATGAAATTTTAGTTGTTTAGCTACTCAGATTTGGATCATCCAGTTTAGAAACTCGTTTTTTTAGTTACTTTTTTACAATTTGAAAAGCTAGGGCACAAGTAGTTTGATCGTTTCGGGTTCATAGTGGTTGGTTAATTAGGGCAAACCCGTCACTGATATGGAAACATCTTGAATTTCTTACATATATATATGAGCATCGATTAGAATTTTTTTTTTACTTTACGAGTAGGTCAATATGAAAGAAACTTGTTTTGGTATGTGATATTGAAGATGGAATATACCCTTTCCTCGTTTCATACAGGAGCCCTTATGTTACTGGTACCTCAGTGATAGCCATTAAGTATAAGGATGGAATTCTAATGGCTGCAGATACTGGAGGTTAGTTTTCAGTCCCCTCCCTTGAATTACAGTTTTTATTTTATGTAACTTAGGCGAATTTTCTGTTCGTTATAATAATATATGAAAACAACTTTTTCATAAGAAATAATAACAAGAATAAACATACAAAATTTATGTGTTTATCCAAAACTGGGGACTTTATAATTATCCTTTGGCGTGCTTTGAGTATGAGAGTATGACCTCGAAAAAGAGTGTTAAGATGGTAAAGAATTATGCATCAAGAAAGCAGGTTTTTGACTAAACATACATCCCCTAAGTATAAGAATATAGTGCTACCTAATCTCTTTGACAAGTGGTATGATAAAACGTTGCCAATAGAACACAAAGGACATATTCCTGGAGGAAGAAAAAACAGACACGCTTCCTCGTCAGTGAGAGCACATCTATAGTTCATTAAGGGTCGGTGGAAAAGCACATCATTTCACCACAAAAATCGCGAGCCTCATTTGTGAGACGGAGCTTCTCAGAAGTCGAATTTATTTTCTTTTCTAACTGCAAGCATATTTTAAATCATTGGTTTTCTTCTCTGTTTGTAATACTTTTACTATTCTTGTTTAATGTGAATTTCTGTGTGAATTCGATAGGTTCTTATGGTTCAACTCTGCGGTACAAGAGTGTGGAGCGAGTTAAATCAATTGGAAAACATTCTCTTCTTGGTGCAAGCGGAGAGATTAGTGATTTCCAGGAGATCCTCCGTTACCTTGATGAACTTATGTAAGTATGTTTGTGCCTTCGTTTTAGGAAGCTCATGATGTTTGTTACCTGTATATGACAACTCCTCCACGCTCCATTAATTTCAATCTGCCAGTTGGTGACTGATTTAGTATTTGCAAGATTATGATATATAAGTCTGAGCTGATCCCTACCATTTGATGTTGCAGCTTATATGATAACATGTGGGATGATGATAACTCTTTGGGACCGAAAGAGATTCACAACTATTTAACTCGAGTGATGTATAATAGGCGCAACAAGTTTGATCCTTTATGGAACTCACTTGTTCTTGGTGGAATAAAGAATGGGCAGAAGTATCTTGGCACAGTAATGTTTCCCCTTTTATTTCTCGTCATTCTTCCGATTTCTTATACACTGAATTTATGTTTTGACATTCAGATTTGAGAATCGTTTTGTTGTGCATTTGATTAATACAGATTACTTTTTCTTATGAACTATATGCAGGTTAGTATGCTCGGAGTGCATTTTGAAGACAATCACGTAGCGACTGGATTTGGAAATCACCTTGCTATCCCAATCCTGCGTGATGAATGGAAAGAGGACTTGAGCTTTGAAGATGGTGTTAAACTACTCGAGAAATGCATGCTTGTCCTTCTATATCGTGACAGATCTGCCATCAACAAGCATCAGGTCCTTTTTTTTCTCTCTTTGATGCGTTCAACTTTCTCTGTTATTTTCTTGTGGTTATATATTTATATGAAAATGAAATTCACTCATTCACTGAACCACACAACTTGCAGTGTCACCCTCATGAGCTAATTTACTGATTATTTATTTGAGAAAGTATGAATCTTAACTATCTAGATGAATACTGTGTCCATAGGTCATTTTGAGAAATTTTACTTGGGTTCTATTATATTCCACATTTCTACTTGTATCTAAAACTAAGTAGTTGTGCTCCAAACTCGGTCAGCTTGGCCAGGGCCAAAAACTGGTCGAAGTAGGTTGCTGAAAGGAAATGACCCTACACAGCCTGCTTCGCGACAGGGACGGCCGTTGCCGAGCCTGGCCGATATCTCGGATGTATGGCCATGGCACGTCATGGCCCATTGGTGACTTCCACAGTGGAGTCACTAGGGAGAGACAACCTAGGTTCGACTTGTGAGTTCAGGTTACTATCATTTCCTGCTACTCCAATGTAAAACATGTAACCCTTTTGACTACTGACTATCAATAAACTTTTCTGTAGTTTGATCGACTATATTAGTGCCTATAATAGTATAATTGGAGTTGTATAAGACACATGTATTTAACCTAATGTACTACTTGGAAACTGCAGATAGCGAAGATAACTGAAGAAGGTGTGACTATTTCTCAGCCTTACTCATTGAAGACTTTCTGGGGATTCTCTGCCTTCCAGAATCCTTCAACTGGTGCTCAAGGCTCGTGGTAGTGATGTAATCTTTGTTGTCTCTCCGGTACAAACTTATTTGGTTCCTAGTTATGCATTTAAGAACACAGGATTTTAAGAAACAATTCAATGTCTCTGTTTTAACAAGATATTATAAATTGCTGTGACTTGACTTGAGAGATTGTTTAGAAATTTTTCTTCGTGTTACTGGATTGTGGATTTTATGTTTTCTGCCTTTATTTGTAAGTATCATATAAAAGTCACAGAAGCGTAGTGAGTCAAAACCTTTCAGTCATAGAATCTGGTATAACAAAACTACACTTGTACCAGTCTCTACGTCATAAGACGTTTTATTCTCTACACAGCTGCGTGTTTCCATGTCATCTTCTTTGGATTTAGAATTACCATCTCTGTCTTCTCCGACATGCTGAGCCAAATACCGAAAATTGAAACTGGGATATCTTCCCGATCAGCAGTTACTCTTCTTCTTTTCCATCTGCTGTTCCAATGTATCCACAGTTCCATCCAGTTTTAAACTGGAGTCTTACTCAAGGAGGATGATATGAGTGTGACGAAATCATGAGACTAGGAAATTGTACGATGAAACAGGTACATCCTGAATGGTACTTACGAAAAGCTGGAGAGCAAGCACTACTCAAGTCTTCTTGCAACAAAAAGTTACTATGCTCAAGTCGGATCATCTATCTGAAGGTGTCTTCAGTTCCATGTTGCACCTCAAACTCTGCCAAGCATTTCTGTAGACGTCAGATGACACTATTTGTCTCTCATTGTGGTCTTCACCACGACCGCCATCAACCACCAACGTGGCCCATCACCAACCAGACCTCGCCCTCTCCCTCTCTCTCTCTCTCTCTCCCTCTCTCTCTCTTTCTCTCTGTGAGTAAAGAGATGTGGTGGTTGGTGACCGTTCTGGTGCAGTGACTTCGTCAAAATATGATGGGTGCGCATAGTAAAAAACAAAATAGATAGCGCAATTCTAAGCTAAAGGAGTACACCGTTTATATAATACCTAGATAAAAAAAAGGGAATGTATGCTGAGGTACCAAGATTTTAAGATGCAATGGTGAATAAATACAACATAACCACAAAGCAAATAAAAAATAAAGACACAAGATTTATAGAAGTTCGGACTTCGGAGCAAGTCTTACTTCATCTTTGAACCGCGCAACACTACCCAATATGAATATGAAGTTATAACTTTTGTGAGTGACCATACATAATCAGTGACTAGTGGCCTTCCTTACAAATCTAATTATAACTCTCTTATCCTCACACTTACCAACTCTCTCTTGATCTCCTTTCAACAAAAAAAAAAAACTCTCTCTTGATCTCACATTCTCAGTTTTCTCTCTCCCTAAGCAAAGGAAGATATGGATAAAGATTTCCATGCTTCCCGGCATAACTTCATTTCAATTGCGTTTAAGTCCCACTCAACCTCAGCTTCGTAACATGTAATCCCAACACAAAAAAAAAGCCTCTCTCCTTGCATACTTGGCTATACCATCGAACAATACATTATACTCCACTTTCTATCAGTTGAATACAGAAGAGACATTACAAATGTTGGACTATCCTAATTCTTTTTTTTTTTTTGGACTATCCTAATTCTTTCCCTAGAGATATAAGTTAGCCCACATCATCTTCATAGAACAAAGTGTCCAATTCCCGCTCACTGTGAAAGAGAGGTTCGACACGAATCGCGCTTAAGGGCCCGAATTCCTGCGCCTCAGGTCGCGCGGTTCGTTTCGCAGCCTGACCTCATTCCTCATGTCTTCTAAATTCTAATCTCTCTCTCTCTCTCTCTCTCTCTCTAACTTGGGAGAAAAGAAAAGTGAAAGTCAGAAAATACCATTACTACAACCGAAGGGAAACACGATTCCAGGTTCTCAACAATATTCCAGAGATTTCAGCTAAAATTCTAGAGAGAGAAACTAATCTTAGAGAGAGATAGAGAGAGAAGAAGAACTGGTTCTAGAGAGATGGTTTTATGGGAGATCACATTAGGTACAGCTTACTTCCTGGGATTGAAGAAAACGTATAAACTCGCTCTCCGTCTTCAACGTCGCCTTATTGGTCCTAACCATCCCAAGATTCAGCAATTTGTTCATCGGTAATACAATACCCTCACTCTCTCTCTCCTTATTATTCTCATTTGATTTTGATTCTCGTTTCTTTTTATCATGATCAAATTGATTGAACCAAGTGTAATCGTGTTTATCCTCTACTTATAAATTTCATTTGAGATGAATATTTAACTCTCACGCATATACAAATTATTTTTAGGGTTTTGTTTTGTTACATTAGGATGATGGTGATGATACCGTCACCAATAGTCTCGTTTCTAGGTCCTCCTTTACATTTGCGTGATAAGGATCACCCCATTTTGTAGATGGCATTATGATCAATCAATCACTCGTAGAACTGGCACGGGAGGCCCCAAATGGTGGGATCCTTTCCACAAGGAGAGACTTGACTTAGCGATCTTTGATTTACTAATTGCTTACTAAGATGGAAAACCTGATTGACTGATTTGAAGAAGGGAAAACGAATGTGTTTCAGAAATTCGGCGAGATTGATAACCAAGGTTTTCCATCTTGGCTAGAAATCTTGTAAGGTTAGCTTTAGTGAAGTTGTAAAACCTTTTGTTTCGATCAGGATTTGTGGCTGAAGACAATTTATTGGTTTCTTTTTTCCTTTAGTTGTAGTGACTAATGAGTGATAAAATTGAAAATAGAAGATGTTTTTTCTTGCTGATTGAGACAAGGCTTATATTGGTTTTCATTTACTAGTGACTAACCTAGGATTTCTATTCAGAATTTTCAAAAAGGTAGTTCTTTCGGAAAATGATGAAATTCTGATCCTGGATACGTCTCACCAGTGTAAAATTCAAACTTTGTTGTACCTAGCTTTTTACGGATGCTCTTTAGACGCTAAATTTTCTGCTTGCTTGCCAAGTCTCGTTTAACAACTTGTGAACATATTTTGTTAGGGAGTAGTATAGAATTGAGAAGAAGGAATAGTTTTCTTCCACACACGGGGTGATTGTTAGGCATAAGAATTTCCAAGCTAGACATCGTGGAATCACCTTATACGGTAGGGGTATAGGGCTGTGAGTCCCTTGTCATTTTGTGCAAAACTTTACAGGTTACATCATACATGTGTTTTCGAAGAAAATCCTTACTTCGCGTAACCTGGTTGATGAATAAGTTTATTTTTTTCGTGGACTTCTAACTGATTGTATCATTTTAGGCGTGTTCGTGCTGTTTTTGACATGGCAGTCAAGGTTCACAAGAACGTACAGCAGAGAGACCTAGAAGTTGGTAGGAATTTTGGAAACTGGATTCTAAGGTGGCTTGATCGAATGAAACCGTCAGCTCAGATACGTGCACTTCCACCCGGAGAGCTTCCCAGTGCTGGAATCAAAACAAAGCATATGACAAAGTCTAGCACAACACAACCTGCTGGGAACATCAAGAATTCCGACAGCAAAATCCCAAATTCGAAATCTGATGGGCGTGTCTTTACCTCATCGATGAACTTGAAACCAAAATTTCCTACTTTCATGAGAATGATGGAACCAGTAAATCCTACCAGTACAAGTACTCAGTACAGGCGATTATCCATTTCAGGACCTGAAATGCCAAGACTTAACTACAGTTTAAGTAGACACGAAGGAGTGATTAGAAAGGACATAATGCAATGGATGGCGAGGAACTGAAGTTCGAAGATTTTATCTATTTCTTTCGCCTAATTTTGTGTTCTCGTCCATCATGGGGATCTTGAACTTTAAAGGAATTGCCCCCAAAATCGTTGTTAGGAGAAGCAAGTTTAAACACGATCCTTCTGAAATGTTAGTTCTTATTGGTTTACAGGTGATGCTTAGCATCGGAGGTGGTCTTTGTAACAGTTCAGTTCTTTGTATTTTCTTCTTAGGTTCTGGTATTGTCAAACAGAAAGAACACGGAGACAACTGTTTCTTTTATTTTCCATCTGTGGATTCTAAATAGTTTGTTGGATCTGCGATGTTTTAGAATTTTTCTTATGCAACCCTGTAGTATGTTTGACTGAAAAATGAATACAACTAAAGCTCTTGTCTAATTACATATACTTTTGATCCAGCGGTATGCATCTCCTTCTTAAGGCTCAGAGGTGATGATTCGGGTCTGGTTAGAAGTAGTTTTCTCCAAATAAGGGACTTTATATGACCTTTGAGGGTTCTAGTCTCTTGCTTATGGCAATTAATTTGCTTATTCAATTCGTGTTGTATCAAAGGCCATGTGACTCTTGGAGTCCTCTGTTAAAAAGAGACATGTTTGGTCAACACTTGGTTCCCAAACGGTTGATAGTGTTGACATAAACCCTAGAACCCTAGAAATCCCAGGTTCAATTACGAAAGGAGGTGAAATCCATAATTGTTGAATTTGAGTTATTAAAGGTATAAATGTAATAAGTTTGTCCGATTTTAGGCCTCTTTCCTGTTGTTGGGTTTTAGACCTATTTCATTATTAGTTTAACTTAAGCGGTTATCGGGCTTATCACATCTTCATGATGTATCAATGCCTTGTAAGACTAACCTAGATCGTAGTCGATTCCTCAAAAAAAAAGTGACCTGTGTGAGTACGGTTTTATTACTTCTTCAACCAAAAGAGTACACATACCAAAGTAGCTTGCTAACAAAGGAAAATCCAAAATCAAACATCGGATTTCTGTTAATCTAAAATTATGATGAATAGTATCTCGAGCAATCCTAACCAATCTTAACCACAAAATGCAACATGGATATCTTGGAAATTTCAGTCATCAAAATTGATGATTACATGGTTTACAATAGTAGAGACAAGCCTTCCTTTTTGGGTGCAGCAGCAGCAGCGGTAGTAGAAGCGGTAGCAGAAGCAGCAGTAGCAGAAGCAGTGATTTTCTTGTTTCCAGGAAAAGCTTCGCGAGAGATGTCAACGAGGGCCTTAAAGCTATAAGGTTCATGCATGGATAACTCTGATAAAACTTTCCTGTTCAACTGGATGTTTTCCTTCATCAGCCCATGCATAAAGTTCCCATAGTTCACCTAACATTGGTTAAAAAGGGAAACATACTAAGAACACCAACTCTTAAAGAATAGTTCTAAAATACCGAAGAAAATACAAGCTGAGGCTTAAAGTCAACCGCGGGTTATCTCTTGAAGTAGGCCATTGGGCTAGGGACTCCAGACAGCCAAGTGACTCAAGAGTCGCTCATCTCAGCTATTTTTTTAATATATATATATATATATGTAATATGTGTGTGTGTGTGTGTGTATATTATCAGGATGTTGGGTTACAGATCAGGAAACTGGGCGGAAGACCCTATTTCATGTTGGTCTTGGTGAAAAAGTCGTGTATTATTTGAAGTCTTGGGCTCTATACGTAAACATGTGCAAAGTGAAAACCTTGCATCCAATGTGGGGACTTGCGCACTTTATATAGGGAGCTGAAGCCTAGCATAATTGACGGATCCTTTTCGACAAAAGGAAACTTCGCCTAGGAAGTTTTTTTGTCATTTTCCCCTAAAATGTGTGTGTGGCATGTGTGTGAGTGGGTGCATAAATGTTATATTGTATCTGTGCCTTTGGTCATTGGATTTAATAATCTATTTGATGTTTAAATCATTTCCTCATCAATCAATCTATAAATGTCTCGACGGATTCACGAAGGAGGCAAATATTGAAGAACATAAATGTGTACATTTCGGTAACTTAATATCAATGAAAATTTAGCAGTGAGATATACTCAAGATTATAAACTTACTCCATGCAAGCGAGAGCCAGCATTGATACGTTCAATCCAAAGCGACCGCATGTCTCTCTTCTTAGTTCGTCGATCTCTATATGAATACTGTAAAGCCTTCTCCACCCTCTCTCTTGCTATCCGTATGCAATTCTTTGCTCTTCCCCTAAACCCTTTCGCAAGTTGGAAAATCTTCTTCTTGTTCATGTTTTATAACCCTGTGAACCTCTTCTTTACTCCACTGAGTCCCTAGGTCTGAATCACAATTGCGCAAGAAAACTATCATGTTTCATCATCGGGGGAAAACTAAGAAATACTGAAATCATTTATACTCCCTTCCACCTTGATATGAAAAGGAGAAGAAAAAATTGGTCCAAGAGCAATAAAAAACTTAACTCTTTCGACCAAGAAACCAGACAGTTCTACAAAAATATAAAAAATCGGGAAAGCGTCACAGGGATATGGCAAGTGGAACTAGACCACTAAACCTCGACTACTTTAAACACAATTTCTGATCACATCAAAACTATATTCAAGAACCAATAATTCTTTGGGTTCTAGAAATGCTCGAGCCATTCAGCTTATCAGCTATATCCTTAAAACACTACAACACTCTACCATGTAGGATTCGCTGATGGAGCAGTGAACAAGGATATATAAAGAGCGAAGAAGAAAACTGAAAAGAAATGAAGACGAAAGAAAATCGAGCAGATTTAAAGGAAGGAAACAAATAAACCTAGAACTCAAGGGGCTTACTGGGTGTCTGGGAAGTTCCCTACCGAAGAAGGAGGTGAAGTAGGGCTCGAGTGAAACTCTAATGGGAAGTGTGAAGTAAAGTTGTTGTAATAACATCCGAAAAAAATAAGTATAAAAAGAAAAGAATAAAAGAACTTCAGACTCGAGCTAGTTTGAAAACAAATTGGGCTCTGTATAAAGTCGATCTGCCCACTGGTGTCTAGTGCTTTACTAACGCCTAGGGCGGAGTAGGCCACGGTTTTTGCAGCATAGATTAGCTATAGCCGTGTAACATTCCAAAACACTGAAATATCATAACCAAGGCTTAAAAAGATGAAATAAATTTGAAATTTAAAACAATCTTAACATAACCTTGATATTTATGATATGTTTTGAATATAGATTAATTTAGGATAATTTCATTTTCGGTAAAGATCGATTCAATCGACTAATATGCGATAAATTGGAATATAAAAGATTCAAAGGAACTGTAAATGCTTATAGCTGATAAAGTATGCAACCAAATATAAAAAACACCTAAAAAAGAGAAAATCAAAGCTCAGAACAAGTATAAAAAACCTAGAAAAAAAATTCATTTTTACCTGAACCAGAGAAACCCAAATTAAAAAGAAAAGGTTAAATTTGGTTTTTTTTTCTTTCGCGAAGAGATTGAACATCAGTGTCCCCAATGAAATATTGGACTCTCAACCTCCATTAATGAAGACTTCATACCTCAAACTCATGTAATTTCTTATAGAGGGCAAGATCTAACAAGGGGTTTTTCTAAAACCCTAATTATTTTATCAACAAGTGAATTCATTAGGCTTCATAAAAACAGAAAATGCATCATAATAATACTCACCGGAAAGCGGTAAAGCCTGTGACAGGAACTGGATTGAGTCTTCGTCTGAGGAGTTGAGAGAGAGAGAGAGAAGAGATAGATGCTCACAGAGGTTTTAGGTAAGGAGCTTCAGATGAACCCTAGGGCTTATTGGAATTACGGAACAACTAAGATGTACCGCTAATTTCCCGGGAAGGTCCCGCCAATCCAAAGGGAGTTCTCTGAAGTCTAAAATTTTGGCTAAGGGCGCCGTATAAAAGTAATGTTGGGCACCTATTGAATTACCCATTCTACTTAGGTGTGGGAATCGTTCCGGACGGGCGGGAAACGGACGCTAAATCAACTGGCCCGGGCGGAACGGGCACAACTCCTTAGTGTCCACTCGGACAAAATAGGCGGACATTTCAGATTTTTTTCCAACAAAGTGCCTGACCGTGACCGTTTAATAGTCGCACAAATCGGGTATCGGTCGGTCGGTCACCGGTCACTAATGAACAAATAAGAAAAAAAATTTCGAAATTAAAACTATTTAGTAGCTAAATACAACTTTATAAACTCCGACTTTATAAATCCAAAAAATAAATGAATACAAAATTAAGAGATAATCATTGAGATTTTTCATGGATTACGATCGGTTATATTCTTCTTCTCATAGATTACGATCTTGTATTGTGGAATCTAAGGTTACTCGTGAGATATTGAGATTTTGGAGGATAGAGTGACTAGAGAAGTAGAGATACGAAGACAAGATTAAGGAAAACGATTTCTAAGGTTATATATTTTTACTCTTTAAATCTAACGGTTGTAGCTAACCTTACAAGTCTAAAGGCTTAAAATCAATCATATAGGTGGTCGGGCATAATGGGTAGGATAAACGGACGGGTATGGACGGGTTCGGTCGGACGGAATATATAAGCGGGCGGACTCGGTCGGATCACCGGGTAAGGACCTATGCCCGCATCCGTCCTCTTAAGCTCTTTCGGTCGGGCGCGTACGGATCGACTCGGACCGACTCGGACATCGGACGGTCACGGACCCTTCGGACTCGGACGGTCACGGACCCTTCGGACTCGGACGGTCACGGACCCTTCGGACTCGGACGGTCGTGGGCGAATTTCGGGTTTCCGGATCAAAATCCCACCCCTAATTCTACTCCATAAATGAAGGTCTGTTTTTTCTGATTTTACTACACACACTATCCTTCCCAAGAAATATATTATGGAAGAAAGACAAAGCTCAAAGCTCCATCTCTACACCCCTTTTAGGAGAAATCTGAAAGAAGAACGTCTCAAACTTCTAACCGAGGGTGAATGTGCTCTACTGAAAACAAGGGCGCTACATCTATAACATATTCTTCAGTCGGGATCACGCATTTTTTATTTTTTATTTTTTATTTTAAAAGGGATCACGCTTTTGGTATATTGTAACTAATGGTACATACAATTTTCAAATTGGGACTTACATGTAGATTCGAACTATTAATACATGTAAAAATCGGTGGCGTTATTTTACCATCACAACTTGGTCCCATGGTCTAGTGGTCAGGACATTGGACTCTGAATCCAGTAACCCGAGTTCAAGTCTCGGTGGGACCTATGTTTTTTACTTTCTACTTCTTTTCCTAATTCTCCATTCAGTTTTACAAAAATGATTCTCTATTTCTGTGGCGATTTTATTCGAATCTATGAAAAATAAGAGCTACACTAAATAACAATTAGACTTTTCTATAATTTGGTTATATACCTATTTTTTTTTTTTTTGAATTGTTCGGCGTGTGTCTTGAACCATTGACCTTTAGGTGGAAGATTATACCTCTTACCACTCTAACCAAGGGTTGTTGGCGGTTATATACCTATTGCAAAGTGCTAAGATGACGTAAGTTACACGGGTAACATATAAGGCCTCAATGAAACCTAAAACCATTACATATTTCTATTAAGATTTTACAGTCTCCGTCATACAAACAAGGATTTATAGCTTGCAACAAAAAAAGACACGAATTTATAGAATTGATATATTCTAATGCACAGGAAGTGAGTGAAGATCCTTATTTGGTGAGGGTAAAAATCCATAATTTAATGATTCTACTGACTATGAAAAAAAAGTAGATTATTTATAATAATGACGTATAACTGAATATTTTTAAGATTTTTCATTGCACTTATAAACACATTCCATCCCTATAATGTATCCAAGTCATTTGATGTATAACTCAAGATGTCTATTGTACTCATATAATCCTTTATTTTCAAAAAAATAATCTTAATATCTTCATGACTATAATATCTGAACAACTTTTGCAAGGAATGTCATGTACGCGTAAAAATCCACCAACTTATTAAGAATAGTATAGGAAGATATGAAGGAGTGGAACCCCTCAAAATCAAACATAGCACATCACTTTAGTCATCAACTCTGACTCCACATCCACAAATGTGTTTTCAATGAATTTGAAAGATTTGTATCATTCCACTTAGATACTTATATCAAATTTATTTAAACTTTGCAAATTCAAAACTATAATTTTCTGACAGATTCAAATCTGAAAACTCATCAAAATAACATTTTTAAACACATCAAAAGATTCATCAAGAGTTTGATGATATCCAGTAGAAGAACTAGTCAATAAAAATTGTGAAGTTATGAACTAAAATAAAAAGAATTGAAGCAAAATGACAGCTTGTTTTTTGTTGTCCAGAAAAAAAAACTCAGAAACTCATTCATAAGTTCATATTTTAATGGACCAACTGTCTTAACTCCCTTGCAAAATTCTGTTTCTTCTCTTTCAAAGACAGAGGTTTAGGGTATTCACCTGTTGCTCCTGTGGAGATTGAGATAGAGAGGGAGAGAGAGGTTTGGAGAATTGGGTAATCATTCGTCTACCAGCAGGTATTATGATTTCATCTGTTATTAATACATGTCTAAAGTTCAAAAAAGAATATTTTTCCCCTGTTCTTGATCTTGTTTGGGTTTGAAATTGATTAGTTTAATTTTGTTTGTTAAAGATCAAATTAGGGAGTGATTATAAGAGATAATGGGGAGAAGAGGGAAGTGGCTTTCAGCAATAAAGAAGGTTTTTAGTCATGAATCCAAGAAGAAGAAAGACAAGGTTAGAAGTTTCACAATATCATCCATTTCTTTTAAAATCTATTAATATCTTGAGTTGAATTTTATTGTGACATATATTTTGATTTTAATCAGAAAAGAAAGGCGAAGAAGAAATTATCCGAGAAAGAAAAACATGAAGCAGATCTCTCTACTTTGCCTATAGAAATTACACCAATATCACCTCCTCCTCCTTCTGAGGAAGTAAAGTTGACAGAAGTAGAGGATGACGAGAGAGACAATGCATATGCCATTGCACTTGCAACTGCTGCGGCTGCTGAAGCGGCTGCCGCTGCTGCACAGGCAGCTGCCGTTGTCGTAAGGCTAACAACCAATTCACGAAACCCCGCAAAATCAAAGGAGGAAATGGCTGCAATTAAGATTCAAACGGCGTTTAGAGCTTACTTGGTATATTGCCCTTTTTCTCATTTGACGTTTTACTTTATATTAATCTTCCATAATTCTGAATTGGTATCTAAGAAATAGACAAGAAATGTTGTCGATGAAATGATGTATCTAATGGTGTATTGTTGTTTTTCTTTTTCTTCGACATAGGCGAGACGGGCTTTGAGAGCTTTGAAAGGGTTGATTAGGTTGAAGACGCTAATAGACGGACAATCTGTCAAAAGACAAGCCACCACAACCCTAAGGTGTATGCAGACCTTGGCTCGTCTCCAGTCTCAAATCCGTGCGAGAAGAGTCAGAATGTGTGAAGAGAGTCAGAGTATTCACAAACAATTTCAACAAAAACATGAAAAAGAGCTCGAGAAATCGAGAGCCTCTGTGAGTTTATTTTACCCCGTTCTATTTTTTTATACGTTATTGTCTGTTTCTTTGTTAATTGCCTATGGATACATCATACATGATGATCTGTGAATGTTATCATACCATAGTCAAGCCTAGACGACATATTTTTCTTCGATTGAGGTTTTTTAACTTTTCTTTGGATAACAGACGGGAGAAGATTGGGATGATAGTTTGCAATCAAAGGAGCAGATTGAAGCGAAATTGTTGAACAAACATGAGGCTACTATACGAAGAGAAAGAACACTTGCTTATGCTTTCTCTCACCAGGTAACTTCCCATTCGTATCTTCTATTATAATTTCAATGAATCAATCATAGTAGTGATTCTTGAAGAATTCATTCAGTCGGCCCTCAGGCCTACCAATGAAAATTTCCATTTCTCTCAGCTCTTGTAGTTCTTTTAGCAATTCGATGATTACCTAAAGACTTAGATAATTTTGCAGCAAGTGATGAAGAATTCTTCAAAATCGGGTAACCCAACCTTCATGGACCCGAATAATCCTCAGTGGGGATGGAGTTGGTTAGAAAGGTGGATGGCAGCCCGTCCATGGGAGAGTCAAAGCTTAACGGATAAAGAGGCCAACAACGATCAAGTATCCGTGAAGAGTACAAGCAAAAGTGTGGGAGAGATCAGTACATATGTCTCTAGCCCGGAAATAAATTCGAAGAAGACTTCCCCGTTGGCTCAAAAAGCGAACCATATTTCCAATAGTCAGCCACCATCAACTCCCCCTTCAAAGGCAACAACTTCATCGCCTGTTACTAGAAAACTTAGACCAGCAAGTCCCCGTGGCAGTCCTCGTGCGGGAGTTATGTCAGCTCGAGATGAAGATTCACGGAGCACAGGCAGTATACAATCAGAAAAAGCCCGACGACACAGCATTGCTGGGTCACCTGCAAGAGACGACGAGAGCTTAGCTAGCTCACACGTATTACCAAGCTACATGGCTTCCACCGCATCTGCAAAGGCTAAGGCCCGACTTCTAAGCCCGTTAGGAGTAGAGAAGCATGAGACGACACCAGAGAGAGGTTCGGTCGATTTGGCAAAGAAACGAATATCATTCACGGGATCGCCGAGAGCTGGGCAGCAAAGGAGACATTCAGGACAACCCAAAGTAGATAACAACCCTCCAATGAAAGACATTGTCATGAACACTGAACACCAAAGTTTGAGAATGGGAGGAGGGAGTAGATAGTTCTTGGTTAACACTTAATACAACATTCTTCTTTTTCATTTATGTAATTAGGATATTGATTGATTGATTTGTGGGAGTTGATAAAATGGGTGATTTGACCCTCTTATTTGTTTAGTTGTTCTTGGGCTAGTTTGTGAATTGTCTTGAGGCATTTAAATAAGAGATGTGCACTGAGTGTAATTGGGTTTGTAAAATTGTAAGGGATTTTATCGATCATCTGTTTATAATCATGTTCTTCGTATGTGTGGATTAGCAAAGGGTTGATTCTGCGACAAGTTATGGCCAACACGAAAAAAACAAACTTCTTATGTGAGAAGTTCGTGATGTATGTATTTACATATATCACTACTCTTATATATTACAGTACATCATACGATATAATATGTGCTCTAGATAGATTATAAATATGGGGTCTAGCATATGACCTAGTTTCAAAACTTGCTTAAACAATTAAGCACAAATTTATCTACTTTCTCCCTTAACATTAGCAATTGGTTTCATAAGATCATAAGTTAAAATTTCGCAAATATAGTTTAAATCGATATCTTTTGATATCATTTTTTCATCGATACACATACCAAGTCAAAAATTAAAAATCTATCATTGTTCAATCATCCAATTCTCTTAGATTGTGACTTATTTGTATTTTCATAATTTTGCAGACAAACATGCTTCCCATTACTTTGATTAGTTCTAAATAATTAGATTATCATGTCCATTACTTTAATGAATTCAAAGATAGCTAGGTCTTCTCTGCAGATTTGCAACACAATAGGTGGTTTCGGCTTAAACCATTAAAATACTTTTTTTAAAAATCAACGTGTGGCTTTAAATGTCAACTTTGTTTTAAAGAGTAGTTTGTGCAATGTCAAAAAAAAAACACGTGAGACAAAGATGAATAAAGTTACCAATTTTGAAAGACTGTAAATTGTGTAGCAAGTATTTTTCAAACAAAAAACAAGCGCAATATTTGTTATCTTATGGATCGGTTAAGAAATCGTTATAGACTTGTAAACTGATGCAGATACAACATAAACGCATCGAAATTATTATGAAAATCATAAATTTTATGAAAATCTTAAACCCATTAAAATATATTACCACTTTTAAGACTCAGATTCTAATTACATATTGACTTTTTGATTAGGTTTATGTAAAACAAGTTGTGGTTTTGAAGCATTCAAAGTACTCTCCCGAGCATAAAGACTTGGTTATTCAAGTTACACCACAACAACTTCCGCACAACCACCAAAATTTACTTGATTGTATTTCGCCCCTAGTCATTTTTATGATCTTTTTCTTCTTTGCAGATTTGTTGCCTTGTTGCACCGATGAAAACAAAGGGGCGTCCGCCTTTGTCTTCATCCTCAACAAAATCCTAATCTGCTTGGTTTTTCAGAGATAGAAAACACAGGAGAAAGATAGATAAGATAGAAAATTGTGGTAGTGGTCAGAAATTATGGTGGTGGAGGTAAGGTGAAGATGAGAACTATGAAACAAAATAAAATCAAGTAAATTTCTGGACTAACAATAAAGATGTCTCATAAGTCACTCTTGATCGACTATTTTAAGATGCCCTAGAGCCGTGGCCTAAACAAACAGCCCCTCATCTCCTTTTGATCACCCTCTATAAGTGAAAAAGAAGAGGATAACTTGGTGACGTTAAGTAACCGTTAAAGTTAGTTAATTTAACTAAATTACCGAGCTTAATGGAACAGTTCCAAACATTCAATCTCCTATTTCTTCAAACCACAACAATGATCTCTTCAATTATCACTTCCCCTAATTTGGGATCCTTTAATAATGATGACTTTAATGGAGTCTGGGTTTATTTCTGCAACTCGTCCTTCTTCCTCTTCTTTCTCTCGATTTTCTTATTTCATACATTTTCCTTCATCTCCTAGATTTGCAAGTATCCCAAGATCAATCAAACCCTTAACTCTTCAATCAAAAAATATTGTGGAATGTGTTGAGAATTTGGGGAATTTAGGGTTTTCTCAGAATAAAATGAGACAACCCAAATCGTTCTTACATCCATTTCAAAGGAAAAAACACATTTCAGTCAGTGATCTGGCTGCTTGGGTAAGAATTTCTTTAATTAGGTTTATTTAAGTTGTTAAATGAACTCTTCCTGTATTGTTCTGCTGATTAGGTGCTTGTTGAAATGTCTAAGAGAGTTCTAAAAGTAAAACTAGAAGTGGGTGGACCACTTCTAAGAGATTCACTTTATGAATTACTCTTGTTCGTGGTGCAAGAATGAGCTTGACCTTTTGGGTGCTCAAGATAATCACAATTCATCGAGATTCGAGACAAGTTTCCGTTTGTTCTTATACGGATCATGGATGATCTCCAAATATGTTTCCTATTCTGTTTGGTGAAATTGATATTTTCTTTTTTGCTTTTTAATGTTCAATAGATTGAACATATTGTGTGCTTACTTGCTGTTTAATGTCTCACTAGGAATGGTGTGAACGGAAAATGAATTTTTCTCTCCCGTGTGAAATGAATAAATACACGAAAGCTATGAAAGATGGTAAAGCTCGTCATGCAGAATTAGAAAAAGAGGTAATCTCTTGAGTCTGTACCATTCTAGTTTCGTTTTATTAATATCTTGAGCCGACTTATGAGGATTCAAGTTTACGAGGAAACTTTAGATGTTTGCCCATAGGATTTAGAAGACTAAAAATTTTAATTACGAACATTTATATGAGAACTGTGTTAAGTTTGTGGCCATCCAACTCAAAACCAATTGGCAATGAGTGGAGAGGACCTATACTTTATACTCTTGGTTGCTATTTACCCATTCTCCCATGTGGGACTCTTCTCACACGTCCCCTCGCGTGTGGCGTTCTTTGAGCCTAACACGTGTGTTTTTTTCCTTTACGGGTGACGTGGAGCACGTGTGGCTTTTAAGCCTATCACGTGTGGGCCTAGCTCTGATACCATGTTAAGTTTGTGGCCATCCAACTCAAAACCAATTGGCAATGAGTGAAGAGCACCTATACTTTATATTCTTGGTTGCTAGTTACCCATTCTCCCATGTGGGACTATTCTCACAAACTGTGCCTACATGGGTAGTAGCAACATGGTGAGTTGGAAAAAGGCGCATAACCGGGACATGATTGTATACCCATGTACTTTCTTGTCTTAGTTTTCAGGTCCTTATTTTACTTGTGACTTTGTTTTTCCTTCTGGTCCAAATATTGCTGCATTATACCAATATACATATTAACCTATAAATCTCCAACACGAGCGTTGGCAGTGAAAACACTAAGAATAGTGCCCATGTTAGGTAGAGTTTAGGTTTTGTTTCAAAAATTCGATACAAACTTCAAAATGTTACTCAGTATCTTCTCGTGGAATCAAGTCCACTATACATTTTATTCTGGATGCCTATATGCCCTTTTAGTCAGTTTGTCTTAAAATTGTAAATACCAGAATAGAAATATGGGGCAATAATAAAAAAAATGTAATTTCTAGCAATTCAAAGTTTGTTTGTCATCTCTAATTTTTTATAAGGCAAAATCTTATTAAAAGATTCCCAAGGCAAGACTGCTTTGAAAAGAGTCTGCACATGGACTTAACGGGGTATCCATTGAGACTCGAGTACTAAAGTGATGTCAGAGCAACTCCCGCCGTTGCTCGCCAAAAAAAGAATCTTCACCAATTCTTTTGGCAAACTTTTGAAATTCACTCAAACCATGATTTGTCACATTTTCACCAAAATTCAATTCTTGATTATTTTAGTTATTTTAACTCGTACATTGATCATTAATATTCTAGTAACTAAAATTCTTACGAATAAATGATAACACAGTTTACTTAAAGAAATTGTAAGAGATGATTACCAAATGATCTTTATGCAGTCTTTCTATTTGTTTATTGTACTGCTTTGTTTTGATTATGTAATTAGGAAGGAATTATGTAATTATATATAATTATGAAAATAAAAAAACGTCAATTAATAAAGTTAAAATGACTAACATAAATTAAAAGGCTTAAAGTACATAAAGAAGGACCATAATAATATATTTCTCTTTGGCACATCCCTTGTCAAATTTGGCAAGCCACTATTCCCCAGTATCACAAAATATTTGGTGGTTTGGCAAGTGGTTGGAGTTCCACATTCCATCAAATTCTACTGAAATGGTGAGTGACTGGAGTTGCTCTTCAGTGGTCTTCAAGTGT
This sequence comes from Eschscholzia californica subsp. californica, assembly GCA_002897215.1. Taxonomy (NCBI): domain Eukaryota; kingdom Viridiplantae; phylum Streptophyta; class Magnoliopsida; order Ranunculales; family Papaveraceae; genus Eschscholzia; species Eschscholzia californica. The sequence continues at coordinate 6,864 of BEHA01050254.1, read as the reverse complement.
TCCAGTTCTCACTTATGAAAATTTTCTACTTAAGCTATGGAACCTCCAACATTTAACTTCTGGCACAAGCTTGATCCTATATTTTCTATATGTTCGGAGGGCAGGTCTCGAAAAAAGTAGAAATTCGTAAAGTATCGGAAGAAGAAACTTGGGCTGTGAAATTCATGAATTTTATCATCTGTGCAAATCAATTACAAGTAGAAGGATTAACTCGTGAGATACCACTGTAAGTGGGGTTTATTCCGAGATGCTGTATTTGGTTTATGTTGATCTCAATTGTTTACAAATTTTGTCTCCTTGGCTTTTTTCTTGATAAAGCTAAGATTATGTTAAGATGCAAGAAGGTAAAGAAGAACTAATGGACACTCTATCTGCGCATAGAAAATCCCTGCTACAAGAAAATTGTCATGTTAGGATCATGCGTTAATTAGACATAAAATAGTGGATATGATTTAGGAGAGAGAATCAGTGGTATAACTATCCACATCGAATAACTAGGACTGACTGAGCTAGTGAGATGTTTGATTAATAATTCTTTTTAACATAGTTGGATGTAATTCTGACTTTGGGTATCTTTTTTATGTCAGTGTATAGGTTAGTGGCTTAAGTTGGATCCATATTACTCTTAACTTACGCTACTTTATCTTGGATTTTGGTTTACTCCTTTGCATTTGTTATTAATTTGAAGCTTTGCACAATATATGAATTTAGATCTTAAGATACTAATTTTTTTTTTTACCTTTTCCTAATTACAGAACGGGCTTTGTGAATGATATATGGATGGTTGGAGTAATTGATGAAATCAAAATGCCTGTTTCAGGAACAGTTCGAAACCCTAGATTGATAGACACCAAGACTCGTTCTTACGCTACAATCCCACCTGAAGTGCAAAAAAGAAATGGAAGGTAAACTTCGTGATGTTTCATTTCTGATATTTCTGTGGAATTGCTTCAGATTGAACTCTTTCCTATGCAAGAAATGAAGTTCAAATTTCTCGATGGTCATTCTTTTTGGCAGGTTTCAACTAATGTGCTACAAATATTTGTGGGATACTGTAGTCACTGATAACTTCCCTGTAAATAAATTCTTTAACCACTTTGACTTGAATCCTCGATATACTTTATCTGAAGAAATCCAAGAACATGCTGCTAAGTTCGGGTTTCCAGCAAAGGTTTCCGTTTATCTCTGCTTCATGAAAATTCACATTTCGATCCGACATCTATGATACCCATCTAACCATTATGAATACTTCCTTTTACATGTTTAGACCCTCCAGGAATTAGTGATGCTATACGGAAGTACATGTTGCACAATGCCTCTTGCCCACGACCAACTCCTGCTAAGGTGATACATTTTTCGGGAACTTTAGAAGTATTGCGCAGGATATGTAAAGATCAGTTTTGTTTCAATCTTTTTGATAAGTTTTGGCAGGCTTGAGAGGTTATATAATAAGATTGCTCAATGTAGATATGAGTTTCAAGGAGATCATTCTTTGCTGGGTGAAGTTCATTTCACATATGATTCTGTCTCGCTGAAGAGTAAGATTAAATACTTTCTTGAGTTTTGGTTTGGAGAACGAAATGCAAACTATGTTCCTGTCCGGGAGCGTTGGAAATGTCGGTCATGTAAATTTGCTTCTGAGTGTCGCTGCACTGTCACCAGCAGCACCGCCACTGCCAGTCCACCACACAGCTAAATATGTGATATACGTATGCGCTCCTCTGTAACAAAGCTCAAGACCGTCTGTATAAATGTGATGGACCAATTAACCATTGGACTATTCACATGTAGAACTGTATTGTTGTAGACGAGTTTTGGTTTAATAAAATCCTCCTGTCATTTTCTTATGGTTTGCTACATTTTCAGTTACTTTGGTATTATATATACATCTAAAATGATCTAGGGGCGGATTTTTGTGAATTTCTCGTTCCAGGCTTGACGATTGCACGTTACGACATAATCCATAACTGTCCTAGGGTTTGAAGTGTTAAGTTGGCTGCAAGTATGACATCCTATGAATCCAACTTTTTATTTATCTTCATAATGCAATATTATGTGAAGTTTGAGTTGAATGATACAATGTATATTTAGCTTCCAAAAATGAACCAAAAAAGGAATAAAAGAGAACCCTTTTTAGGTCAGTAGTCCTAGACTTCTAACGACCTACCCATGTCATGTCACAATAAGTATAGCACATTGTAAACTCCACAATAGACAAGATGATGGATAGTTGGGGTGCACAAAGACAAAAATGATGGATGGTGGGGTGCACATAGTAGATTCTCTTACTTGCTCATTTGACAGGACAATATCTACGAGTTAAAGATGTATGTAAAAAAAACATACAAAGAACTTGATCTACTTAATTGACTATGAGCAGTTTTAATGTTTTGAAATGTTCATTTTGCAAATTTAGGGCTCATTTCAAACTTCCAATGGTTAATTAAGAAGTAGGTGTCAAGGTTATCCAAAATTTGGAATGACACAAGTATACAACAGAGTCAGTCCATTAGGGATGCAAATAATTGTTTTAGTAGATACAATTGCATCTATTATATTATTTGATTGATTCCCACTTGAGTCTATAATTGATCAAAGAACAACAATTATTATTATAACTATTATTATGTTATTCAAAACATGATGGGTTAAAAAACAAAAAGTATTGCTATTTGGTGACTTAGAGCATCCATGGTTGGCACCAAAAATATCACCAAAAAGGAATCTTCACCAAATTTTTTGGTGTTTTCAAATTGTTGAACCCAAAGACAAAACACTAAAAGTCCCACCAAATCACTATTCATCACACTTAATTTCATTTATACCATTTTTAACACTAATTTCTTATAAAATAAATTTAACTAGTTGAAATTATAAGACTAAACCTACAAACGAAACGAATATGATATTTTACTAAAACTATAAACGGAAACTAATATAACATTTTATTAAAACTACGACATTTTAAGGTAGTTTTTCTTCGAAAATTTTGATGAAATGTTTAATTTTTGGTTTTATTGTAATTTAATTAAATAATTACAATTTTTATCGGACCAAACACAAAATAAAAAAACACTTACAAGATTAAAATAAAATATAAAATGGGTCCAAAAAGTAAATGAAAGAACAAAAAGGGACCAAAGAGTGATGAAAATACCCCTGGCCCACCTCTCACCATTTTGGTGAGAGGGAACAGTTACTGTTCACGGCACAGCAGATTACTGGAAATCTGCTGTGCCGTTGGGTATAGATTTTCCACGAGATCACCAGAATTTGGTGATCTCCTGATCCGTTGGGGATGGTCGTAGAATAAAAGAGTTCATTATTTAATGTTCGAAAATATTTTTATTTCTATTACTATTTCTATCTTCTTGTTTCCCTTCAACAAAAAAAATAAAAATTTCTAATCTTCTTGTTTATTTCTATCATAGTAGTAAATATTGGTTCTAGGAGGAAATTCTAAACATATGGTCAAAATCTTATTTATTTCAACTAATTTTTTTTAGTTGGATAGTTATACTCGATTTCTACAACCACTACAAACATGTAAAATTTTTCACTTACCAAACTACTCTCACAATGGTGGCAATGAGAACCGGAATTTACTTGGCAAATAACGATTAGGATCGGTCTTCATCAGGGCCAGTCCTAAGATTTCGGAGGTCCGAAGCGAGTTTTAAGAATGTGGCCTATACGCGTTTCAGAAGAAAAAGAATTATATATCTGAACTTTCTGCATTTTCCTTGCACATAATGTGGGTTAAAACATGAAACTTGTGTTCATAACTTGTAGTCTGAATCGAAAAAGTTCCTCGAAAACCAGTTCGAGTCGGAAAAGCCTTGTCAGTCCTTAGTCAACCTCCCGATCAAGTAGTTAAGCGAGTTCAGAACTCGTCGATTTAGTAGCTTTTTCTTTTTTTTTTAACCGAGAAAAGTAATAGAAAATGATTATCTGAGAAAGAGCCCAAAAAAATTTAACTTTTTTTTATACTTATGGTGATAGTGTTCGTTGTGGTTTGATGGTGGTTGCGGTGGTGGAGGTTTGGTAATGGTGGTGTTGATGTTTAGTAATGGTGGTGTTGATGTTTAGTAATGGTGGTGTTGATGTTTAGTAATGGTAGTGGAGGTACAATGGTAGAGGTTTAGTAATTGTGGTGGTAGTGGAGGTACAATTGTGTAGGTTTAGTAATCGTGGTGGTGGTAGAAGTAAGGGTGGGAATTTTGCCCATGAGCCCGAACCCGTGCACAGGCACCCGAGCCCAACGAGGACCATGGACGCCCGCGCTCGTCTCGGGCACAACCCGCCCAGCCCGCCAAGTTTTGGTGGGCGGGCATGGGTTTAAACCTCCAGCCGCGCACTCGCCCATGCCCGCACCCACTTAACCTCACCCAATGATAACCAACCAAATTACATCAACTTTGTGGATTGATGCAGCCCAACCACCCATGTTGCTAGACTTAGTTGAGATGGTAAACAATATGTTTAAGGGCAATCACACGAACCCAATGCATTTCCAATGGCCCAAGAGAATTCCTAGTTGAATACTGAAGTAGTCTTTGGCTCTGAGGGAACAAAGAGTGAGATAAGTTTTCTTATATCTCATGAGAATTCTTCATTAGTTTTCAATGTCAGATTAAATTCCTAAAAAGAACAATACAAATAACGTCTAGTTTTAATCTCACATTGTCTCTTTAGAATCAGAAAAGGTGTTTGGAGATTTTATAAAAGGAGAGGAAAAAGTGATTTTTTTCAAGTCATGAGATTACCCGCTACCCGCCCGCCCATACCCGAATTACCCGAGGTTCTTAATGGGCTTGGGCGGGTAATGGACAAGGCAAATTTCAAAATTGCCCTCCCGATTAACCCGCTTACCCTAATAGCCATTGAAGTTTTGTGTCTGACCCGCCCGACCCGATGCTTCAAGTGCCCATGGGCGCCCATACCCGCCCAATTCCCACCCCTAGGTAGAAGTGTCAACTAAAGTAATTAAAAAAACTATTTCATGGTGGTGGTTGTAGTGTTGAAGTTTAGTAATGGTGGTGGAAGTATATATTGGTGGTGGTAGAAGTGTCTAATTCAAAAAATATAATTTAGGTGTCGTTTGACAACCAAAAGTAGAAGTACTTTTGCTTGTAGTAGAAGTTCTTTTGCTTTAAAAAGTAAAAAAAAAATTTAAAAGTATATTTGACAAAAATGTTACTTATAAGTAAAAAAGTCAAAAAGTTAGTTTGGTAACTCAATTTACTTATGATAATTTTATTTTTCTTTCTCATAGAGATACTTGATTTTAATTTGATTTTATTTATGATTTTCACAATTACTCTTGTATACGAAGTAGTGGTGATATTGGTAGTAGTGGCGGTGCCATGAAGGTATGATTATGGGGTGTGGTGGTGGTTGAGGTTTCATGGTGGTGGTGGTAGAGAGATATGATGGTGGCAGCGGTGGTGGCGGAGGTATGATGATGGCGATAGTGGTGGAAGTATGGCGGTGGTGGAAGTACGGTGGTGGTGAAGGTGGAAATACGGTGGTGGTGGATAAGGTATGTGAGTGATAGTGACGGAGTTATGGTGGTGGTAGTATGGTGATGGTGGTAACGGTGGTGGATAAGATATGTAGGTGGTAATGATGGAGGTACAGTGGTGGTGATGAAGGTACCGTGGTGGTGGTGAAGGTACGGTGGTGGTGGCGGTGGCGGTGAAGGTACCGTGGTGGTGGTGAAGGTACCGTGGTGGTGGTGAAGGTGCGATGATAGTAGTGGCGGTGGAGCTATACGAGGTGGTTGTTGTCGAGGTGTGGTGGTGTATGGTGGTGGTGGTGGTGGTACGAAAGTGGTGGTTAAGGTGTGGTGGTGGTAGTTGAGGTAAGGTGGTGGGGGAGGTGTAATGCTTGTTGTGGTGGTGGTGAAGGTAGAATGGTACTGTAGAAGTTTAGTTGTGGTAGTGGAGCGGAGATAGACAAAAAATTCGTCAAGAAAAATTCATGCATGTCGAAAAAAAAGTTACTTTACTTTGAAGTCAAAAGCTAAAAGTTTTAACTTAAAAGAAAAAGTCAAATTTTAACTTAAATGAAGTCGATAATTTTTGCGTGTCAAACTAACTTTTTGAGTTTTCTACTTAAATAAGCAAAAACGTAACTTATTTTCGTGTTGCCAAACGACACCTTAATATGAAGGAAAAAAATGCTTTTACTTAGAATCGAAATTGAGTTGTTTGAACTCTCTAACATGCTTTCTACAATTGAAACTCTCTAACATGCTTTCTACAATTGAGCTAAAGTAAACGTTTTGGTAAATTTTCTTATAAAGATAACATGAATTGGGGCCCCCACAATTATTATTTTTCAGTCTTCCTGGAGGCCCTCTGGCCCTGGGGGCCCGAAGCGAGGCTTTGCTCGCTTGTCCCTAAGGAAATATTAACCTTCATAGATTGAGTTATTTAATAAGGAAGATTTGAGATAACTAAGAACTTTAGCCAGCTAAAGTCCCACATTTAGTATTAGACAGAAAATGTAAAAAGTTATAATAACTTACTCTTCCTGCTTCGTATTAAGTAATAATTGAAAAAATATTATGCTATCACGAATCAATCACGTATGGGCGCTCTTTTAACCGAAATAATTACTAAATCTATCACAAGGAAGGAGAAATACATACATCAATTTATATTAAAAATCAATTTAGGAGAAACAGATCTATATACTTTAACAGATTTTATTTGTGCAAAAATGACAGGGGAACAAATTAGTTGAACATACCCTGGCAGACGGCCAACGTGTCCAGGCCAACTGAAATACAAACTAATTCGAGAGGCAGGGGGCAAAACCTAAGAAACTAAAATACTAGGACTAAACTGTAAGAATAAC
>BEHA01050253.1:0-18414 GCA_002897215.1 Eschscholzia californica subsp. californica | reverse complement strand
TGAGCTTGTCAATGGATGTTGGTATAGCACCAGTTAGCTTGTTATGAGATAACCTACAAAACTCAAGAGAAACTAGTTTGGAAAACGAACTAGGAATATTACCGGATAGCCTATTTTGATTCATGAAGAGTTTGGTTACTCTGAATAGTCCTCCGATAGAGCGTGGAATGGAACCATTTAACTTGTTCTCCGACAAGTCTAGGAAAACCAGGTTCTTGAGGGAACCAATTGTGCTTGGAATTCTTCCAGAGAGTTTGTTTCCTCGTAAAGAAAGAAACGCTACCGATAATAAATTTCCAATACTTGGTGGAATGGTACCATACAATTGATTTTGGCTAAGATCAAGGTCAGTAAGGGATGTCATAGATTCGAAAATTACGGACGGAATTACACCGGAAACATGAGTATTAGTGATAGAGAACCTGACTAATTTAGACAATCCTCTAAAGGAATCTGGAATAGATCCGGACAGCTGTTCGTTCCTGCTAAAATCTAGAACTCTTAGGTTCTTTAGGAAACCTATTGTTCTTGGAATTTTTCCGGAGAATTTGTTTTCATACAAATTGAGATAGGTCAATGACCCTAATTTCCCAATATTTGGTGGAATGGCACCCGATAGTTCATTAGAGTTTACGTTAAGCTCTGTAAGGGATGTGATAAATGTGAAAATAGAAGGCGGAATTTCACCAGAGAGACGGTTGTTTTGAAGGTAAAGCCGATTAAGTTGGTAAAGACTTCGGAAAGTTGTTGGGATTGAACCGGTTAGCTGGTTGTCATTGAGAAGGAGTTGAGTAAGTTTTGATAGTTTTCCGAGCTCTGATGGTATCTCTCCACCCAAGTACCCAATGCCATTAAGATCAAGAACATGAAGAAATGAAAGATTGCCAAGGGATGGAGAAATAGTTCCAGTCATATATATGTTCTCATCAGTCGATATCAATGTCGATGCTCCACGTTCGAGTCTAACTACACGACCATTTGTGGGATCACAAGTAATACCATCCCATTTGGTGCAGCAATCAGTGTTTGCAATCCAAGTTACTAACCTTTGCATAGAATCATCGAAGATATTAGCCTTGAAATCAAGCAAAGCTGATCTGTCAATGTGATGGCATGCTTCGGCTGTCTTTGGAAATGTAGAGATGAAGGAGAAATGGAACACTAAAAAGAGGAAAAATGAGAAGAATCTCATGCTTTCACTCTCAAGGAACGGTTAATTAATAATGCAATGAAACTGATGAAACTAATGGAGTAAGGAGTTGGATGAATGAAAGATGAGAAAACTCATGAGCTCCTTTTATAGTTTTATAGAATATGGTTTGAAAGGATGAAGAGTAGGTAGTGTCATTGAGTAATTCAAGTACCCTGATTGATCGGGATTATCGAAGTAGAATATATAGTCTACGAAGACCCATTAAGTGTTGATGCAATCAAAGCTTGCAAGGTTGACATACTCACACTTTGTCATTAATGAGTTGCTAAATCTAGATTTAATTAAGATAGAATACATGATTTTGGGTGAAGAATATGAATGCCATTTAACTCCACGAACATCTCCCATGGTGCATTGGATTGGATAAGAATTCCTTTAAAAAAAATTGTTCGAGAAGCGTAAGAGTGGTAAAGTCAACTTTTACTGATTTAAGAGCTTTTCTTACAAAGTGGCTAATTTTCTAAGCTTTAAGCAAGCGAATACAAAAACAATGAAGGTTGGAACTTTAGGAAGCTCTTTTCACCGGCTTCTACCTACGATATAGCATACTTTAATGTGAAAGACAAACAGTATAGGTAATGAAGTTTCTACTTAGATCCTCATATTTGTGTAAGTTGTTACAGGATTTCAGCTATCTCCAACTTGTGGTTTGAACTCTAGTTTGATGAAAATGAGAACAACTTATTTATGTCCAAATTTCAATGTATATTTTTCTTTAACCAATTGGGATTGGATTATAAAAAATCAACGTCGAGTTGACCTTCGTTAAATATGCCACTGGGTAAAGGACCAAGTTAATAATCCACTAGGCCATTAATCTAGTCGAATTTGAGCTCTTCTTTTTTATTGGTCAATAGTGATAAGAAGAAACCTTACTTGGGGAGCAGATGACTAAACACAAGGATGGGAAGTACAGGGAATGAGCCTCACCCAAGAAATGCTTAGAGTCCAAGAAACACCAAAAGAGAAAAAATTAGTGATGCCGGGCAATGGAGATAAGAGAAGGGAACACAAGCTAGAACAAAAAGGCTCACCACTCTAAGGAAAACTCCGAAGAGATACAGGGCTAGAAATAAGTCGTAGACTTCAAATGAACTTTTTCTTAATTAGAATCTGATAATCCTAGACAGACTTCAACTTACAACTTATAGAGTTGGGACATATCTTCCAACCGCCATTCTAGACTAGACTATGTAGAAAACAACAAGATGCATGAATTAGCATTTATGCTCCTTAAGGACTGTGCTGACTCTTCGTATGGAATTTTGAATAACTTCTTCTAGAAAATTCGGATTCACGAACCGTTTGACACATCAGAAAATAGAGATTCTCTTGGATCAGACGCTTTTGCTGCGCTCAAACTCGTCTCTGAGTTTTGTTCGTCATAGTAAGGAGAGAGATTAGTGATATTAAAGGTAGGCGACACTCCATAGTTTTCTGGTAGTTCTATCTTATATGCATTCTCGCCAATACGTTGTAATACCTTGAATGGTCCATCAACTCTAGGCTTTAGTTTTCCATGTTTTCCTCGAGGAAATCTCTCTTTCCGAAGATGAATCCAGACCAGATCTCCTTCTTTGAACTGAACAGGTTTGCGAAATTTGTTGGCACGAGCTTGATATTTCTCATTTTTCTTCATTATTCGATCTCTAATCTGCTCATCCAACTTTTTAATACTCTTAGCTCGCTCATCGGCATCGCTACTGAATTGTTGAGTAAATGGACGGGGAACTAGGTCTACGGGACTAAGCGGATTTTGCCCATAAACTATCTCAAATGGACTACTTCCAGTAGTTTGACTAGTGGATCGATTGTAAGCAAACTCTGCTTGTGGCAATATGAGATCCCATTGTCGGATGTTGCTGCCAATGAAACTTCTTAATAAATTTCCCAAGCTTCGATTAACAACTTCTACTTGGCCATTTGTTTGAGGATGGTACGAAGTGCTGAATTCGAGGATGGTCCCCATTTTACGCCATAGCGTTCACCAAAAATGACTTACAAACTTAACATCTCGATCGGAAGTGATAGTCCTTTGAATCCCATGGAGTTTCACAATCTCTTGAAAGTAAAGATCAACTACAGCAGAGGCGTCCAACGTCTTATTACATGGTACAAAATGCGCCATTTTAGAAAACCGATCAACAACCACCATCACATAATCTTTATTCCTTTGAGTTCTAGGCAGCCCTAAAACAAAGTCAATACTCACATGTTCCCATGGTGCTGTTGGGACAGGTAAAGGAGTATACATTCCAGTATTTTGTGAGCGAGTCTTGGCAATGTGACAAGTTTTACACCTTGCAATATGTCGGCTTAAATCTCTTTCCATCCTTGGCCAATAAAATTTCTCTTGGATAATAGCATAAGTCTTGTCTCTCCCAAAATGACCAGCTAAACCCCCACCATGAGATTCAGAAATGATGGTCTCCCTCAGGGAACCTTGAGGAATACACAACTGATTGTTTTTGAAAAGATAACCTTCTTGGAGTAGAAAATGGTTATAAGGACCCTTCAAGCATTCTTCCCAAATTGAGCCAAAGTAAGGATCATCTTTGTATGATTCTTTAAGAACTTCAAATCTAAGTGTCTTGACCTGCATAACAGAAATCAAGGCATGCCTTCGACTTAACGCATCTGCCACTTGATTTTGCTTCCTTGATTTGTGGCGTATATGAAAAGTGAATGACTGCAGAAATTCAACCCACTTGGCATGTCTAGTATGAAGTTTTTGCTGCCCATTAATGTACTTTAAAGCTTCATGATCCGAATACAGAAGAAACTCCTTATATAAAAGATAATGACTCCAATGTTCTAAGGCTCTAACAATGGCATAAAATTCTCTATCATAAGTGGAATACTTCCTTCGGGTAAGATTCAATTTTTCGCTAAAGAAGGCCATGGGTTTACCTCCTTGGCTAAGAACAGCTCCGATTCCTATCATTGAGTTCCTTGGTCTTTTCATATAGTCTCTCTCTCTCTGATCCCTCTAAGTGTGTAACCTCCTTTCTAGGAATGAATTCTGAGACCATATGGATATCTTTCCCTCTCTTCGCTTGCTTTGCGAGTGCTCTTCCCTATCGAGCTCTTTCCCTGTCTACTTCAAACACCCTTTCAAAATCTGGTAAGGCTAGAATAGGAGCCTCCGTGATCTTCTTCTTGATAAGATCAAGACTCTTTTGCGCCTCCACAGTCCATTGGAATAACCCCTTTTTTGTACATTCAGTGATAGGAGCAATGATGATGCTGAAACCTTTAATAAAGCGCCGATAAAATGATGCCAAACCGTGAAAACTTCGTGCATCATGGACTGATTTTGGTACTGGCCAGGTTGTGATTGTAACATCCCGTGTTTTTAAGGTTAGTTGAGGGACTATTTGACATTTGGGTCAAATCAAAGGAGGGGCTAAATCAGCAAAGAGTGCAAAATAGGGGGTATTTTGCAATCCTGCCAAAACTAGGGACTAAACAAGAATTTCGTGAGAATGGATAAGAAGAAAGAAAATCAGATTTTCTATCTCTGGTTTGCTCGACAGAACAAGGGTTAGGGTTTATTTCAACAAAAGATCGATTGGAGAGAGAGTTTCGAGTGGTTTCAAGGGGAAATCTTGTTTTTGGTCTAATTCGAGCATGAAGGAATGATTCAACCTAGGATTTGTTAATTTGTGGTAAGAGATTTTGGTTTCTCTCTCTAGAACGAATTTTGTAAATGGTTTAATGGAGTCTTTGCTTTCGAATTTAGAGGAATTGGAATGGGTTTCATTATAGGAGAAGCCAAACATCTAAATCAAGGTAAGAAATTCAACAATTTTCATGATTTAATTAACTTGTTCTAAATTCTAGGGTTTATGATTGTGAAATTTGGGGATTTTTGTAGTTCATGAAATCCTAGGGTTTATGTTGATGGGAATTAAGTAATTTTGGTATATAAGCAACTATAGAGAGATTAGTTAATATAATTTATCGATCGAACAATGATTCGGGTGACTGAAATTCAGTCTACTGTTGTCAGATAATCTGGCCTTGTACAGTACTCGGATGTGTTTTCCCGAAACACGAGAGTCGTAGCTTAGGATCTTAGCTTTCCAGAATGGTATGGTACAACTCGATTCGATGTCGGAAGAGAGAGTTACGACTGTTTTACTAAACAACGCGTTATTCAGCAAATCTGAAAACTGCCTACTGTTTTTACTGTATTAGATAGTCATAGAGGTTCCAACAGATGTTTGAGTCTTCATCAATATTGTAGCTCGTCTTGTGACGATTCCAGAAAGGTATGGTACAAGTCGTTTCGATCTCGGACGAGAGAGTTATGACTGTTTTACCGAACAGTGCGCAGTTAGGAAAAATTCTGCTTTGTTGTTCGTATTTTTGCAAACTTCAAAGGTGACTCACTTGGATTTGGAGGAATACATTTAATAACTAAATGTTAGGGACATAAGTAAGTTCAAACACTGATCGGTGGACCCTAAGTGGGCATGGTATGAAAGGTTGAAGATCGATCGAAATTCGGTTAAGTCGAAGTCTTCCAAAGTTATCGTTTTGTTTTTATGTTATGAGTTTTCATTGTTTTGTTTTATTTATCTTTTTTGTCGTGCAAGGTTCTTCGTTTAGAACCTAATGTTTCTATTCGGTGTTTTTGGTTATTCTTCCTTATCCCAGAGTATGCGAATAAGGAGGAATAAGGTCGTCTGGTAGGCGGGAGGTCTTTGGTGAGCAAGGACTGAGGTAGGGGTTCTGAATCCTTTATCCAGCATGGTTTTATAGATAATGAATATGCTAGATTATACAGTTATATATGCGCCATTATAACTAGAGTTTAGGTAGCATGAAACTCGATTTATGTGATGAACTGAAATATGCTTGAAATGTTTTGATGCGATATGAGAAATGTTTTCGAACTGGTTTTACGATGATTGTGAACTACTGGGATTTTCTTGTATGTACCCGACTGCGTATTATGTCAACCTACGGGCACGTAGCCATTGAGGGTAGGTGACATGTGGACACGGTTGTGATCCGTGTGAGACCGGTGAGGTGGGCGACACTAGTCATGAGACCTGTGGGAGTAGAGTGCTTCACTTGCTGGCCATTGGTGCTCGTGCCTCCAGTTCGAGGCTCAGGGACGTACTCCTGACCGCTCGTCTGGGAGGTGACATTGATTGGGAATCCCTCTGCTTTGTGTGTGATATGGCTATTGGTTGTTCCACTTCCGTGTTTGATAAGATAATGAATTGAATATGAATATTGGTTTTGATATACGAATGAAACTGATTTTGAAAGATCGCATTAGATGCATGACAGGGTACCGAAGAGAATGAGGTTCAGGTCCTTCCATGGGTATTGGGGGACGGCTCTCTTATTCGAACTCGGTGATCAAAAACTTATTTAGATACTTAAGGTATATATGTATCATGAGGTAAACTCTTCAATGATTGCGGAGTCCCTTAGTGGGAGAGGGACTTACCGGCTAGGGGTAAGTCTCTTTCTCGAGGAGACGTAGTGCATTAGCTAGTGCCATAAATGGGCTGGTACTATCTAACGCACTCTAGGTTCTCCTGAGGTACTCTCCTCTTATTGGGAGCGCACCATGGGTGGGCAGCTTATCACTGCTATTGCTTGCTAGATTAAGGAAAATGGTTTTGTATATAGTATATATGGTAACTGGTTTGATAACTCGATTTGTCATGATGTTTACAACTTATTAAATGAACTTTTGAAAACGTGATGGGTTTTGGATTTTGGTCTTCTACCAGAATAACTCGTGTCGGTGAGTATTCTGACCCCCTACCAGTTGTTAGTGTGCAGGTGCTTGGTTGTAGCCTCGAGGCGGAGTTGTTTTCCAGCCAGTGATCTTGTCTAACGAGGCTAGAGGTGTTGCGTCGTTTTCTTTGGTTTTTGCTTATATGGTTTTTCGTTATTTCCAAGTTATGTATTTATTGCAGAAACCAAACTCTAAAATGTATATATATAACACTTAGAGTTGTTTATAGGTTGTATCGTTGTGTAAGAGGCTTTTATAGTTCTTTTTGTGGTTCGGGTTTCGACCCGAAACTGAGTTGAGTTTGTTTGGCTTCCGCTTTATAGTTTATTCTTGTATATGCGAATGTATGGTTTGCATGACAGGTTTACAGGTGCGACCGGTTCGATTTACAGAGGAGACTCTGCCGGATTTTTTGTCTCGTCTGTGAGTTGCCGGGGCGTGGTCGTGTCTATTTTGGGACACGGGGCGTCACAGTGATTGCATCGATCTTGTTTGGATCCATCTTTAAGCCTTCTCCCGACACAACAAAACCTAAAAACACAAGACTGTTCGTAAAGAAGTGACACTTCTTTAAATTGGCATATAATTTCTGTTGTCGAAGGGTTGTGAAAACTTCACGAAGATGCTCTAAATGCTGATTCTCATCTCTGCTGTACACCAAGATGTCGTCAAAATAGACAACAACGAATTGCCCAATATAAGGCTTAAAAATATAATTCATGAGGCGCATAAATGTAGAAGGAGCATTAGAAAGTCCGAAAGGTATAACCATCCATTCGTAAAGTCCATCTCTTGTTTTAAAAGCCGTCTTCCATTCGTCTCCTTCCCTCATACGAATTTGATGATATCCGCTTCGAAGGTCAATTTTAGAAAAGATATTAGCACCATGGAGCTGGTCAAGAAGATCATCTATACGCGGGATTGGAAACCTGTATTTGATTGTGATCTTGTTGACTGCCCGACTATCGATACACATACGCCAAGAGCCATCTTTTTTTGGAACAAGGAGTGCGGGAACTGCACACGGACTCATGCTTTCCTTTATCAACCCTTTTGTCATCAGCTCCTCCACTTGTCGTTGCAACTCTTCATGCTCTTTCGGGTTCATCCTATAGGCTGCTTTGTTTGGAATCATAGCTCCGGGAACGAAATCGATACAATGTTGAATATTTCTCATAGGTGGTAGACCTGCTGGGATTTCTTCAGGAATAATATCATCAAATTCTTGAAGTAATGGCTGCAACATAACAGGCATCTCAAGTACTCGCTCTTCATTTTCTTCCAACACAACTAAGGCATAGGTTTCATTTGCTTCTTCTATTGTTTTCTCCATTCCATACCTTGTAAGTAAATTACTTCCTTCCCCTTGTAAAGGTTTAGGCAGAGTAACATCTCTCGTCGGACCCAAAACAATTTTCTTCCCGTCCTTCACAAATGTGTAAGTATTTCTGAAGCCATCATGTATAACTTTTCTGTCATATTGCCGAGGTCGTCCAAGAAGTAAATGACAAGCATCCATAGGAATAACGTCGCACCAGATTTCATCTTTATAATTGGAACCAACAGAAAATTGCACGAGACATTTCTTTGTTACCTTAACCAGATTACCTTTTTGCAGCCATGAAAGTTTATAAGGTTGAGGGTGCTCAAGTGTCTCAAGCTTCAACTTTTCTACCATCTTCAAAGCTACCATGTTTTCACAACTTCCTCCATCGATAATTACACTGCAAACCTTACCATGAGAAGTGCATCGAGTATGAAAAATATTACTCCGAAGCCACGCATCGTCATCAGTGTGGATCGTACTAAGGCTGCGAAGGACAATTAGAGATTCTCCTTGATCGGCATACGTTATCTCAGTCTCGTCTTCTTGAGTCTCCTCTAACAGACCCTCCGATTCTCCTTCATAATTTTCTTCAACGAGAGAAACGATCCTTAGATTCGGACAGTCAGAAGCAATGTGACCAAACCCTTGACATTTAAAACACTTGCGAGAAGTTGAAGTAGTAGACGTGCTTCGAGTGGGATGGGTATTAGTTTCCGGTTTTGAGTCCTCCTTTGCGGAAATTGTTTTTGTGGTTGGCAGCTCAGGATTGACGTTGTTACCCTTGTTAGTCGAACTTTCCTTCGACCACGACTTAAAACTATTTCCACTTCCTCGTGCCTCCTTTAATTGTTTTTCACCTTTATCGAGAGCTTGAAAACATCATTATAAGTCCAATACGGCTGCAGCTGAACCATATTGCGAATTTCAGTTCGGAGACCACCAAGGTAACGTGCAATGGTTTGTTCCTCTGGTTCAACAATGTCACAGAGCATTAAAAGATGATCAAATTCAGCAGTATACTCTTCTACAGATAACCCTTTTTGTTGTAAGTTGAGAAATTTCATGAAGGTATCTTGGCGATAATTTTCTGGTAGGAATTTCTTCTTGAGCTCTTTCTTCATCTTTTCCCAGGTAACAATACGACTCTTTCCTTCACGAATACGCCGATTCTTTAAGTGTTCCCACCATATAGAAGCATGTTTTTTGAGCTTTATTGCAACAAGCTTCACCTTCCGATCATCGGGTACCTCCTTGTAGTCGAAAATCCTTTCTACCATGTGTAACCAGTCTGAAAATTCTTCAGCGTTAATCTTCCCTTCAAATTCTGGAATATCCACCTTGACATCATATTCACGCGGAAGATAATGCCTTGGAGCACGCCGTTGGGGACTTCTTGAATCACTAGAAGCGCGACCATGATTAACAGCAAATGGATTTGTTTCCTCTTCTTGACTAGAACTATCGCTTTCCGAATTACGGTCAGCATCACGTTCTTCACGTTCTCGAGTCTCATATTGCAACAATTGTTGCTGGAGTTGCTTAACTTGTCTTCTCAAGTCGTCCATCTCAACATCACGAATGTTTCTTTCACGAACCGGGGTGGTACGACCAATTGGTCTTCTTTGATTACCACGACCAGCCATGATTAAAACCTTGGCTCTGATACCAAATCTGATGCCGGACAATGGAGATAAGAGAAGGGAACACAAGCTAGAACAAAAAGGCTCACCACTCTAAGGAAAACTCCGAAGAGATACAGGGCTAGAAATAAGTCGTAGACTTCAAATAAACTTTTTCTTAATTAGAATCTGATAATCCTAGACAGACTTCAACTTACAATTTATAGAGTTGGGACATATCTTCCAACCGCCATTCTAGACTAGACTATGTAGAAAACAACAAGATGCATGAATTAGCATTTATGCTCCTTAAGGACTGTGCTGACTCTTCGTATGGAATTTTGAATAACTTCTTCTAGAAAATTCGGATTCACGAACCGTTTGACACATCAGAAAATAGAGATTCTCCTGGATCAATTAGGAAAAGCTAACACTTGCTATTGTACATCAAGTCATTAAAGACTACAAATTATATAGTTAGTTGGTCTTACAAGCTGAAAGTGGATTACCGCATAGACCATTGTTGCCCTCGAAAGAAGATGCTGAGATTTTGGCTTTATGAGGCGGTATTTTGCCGCTCAATTGGTTCATAGATACATCAAATTCATGAAGTTTCTTCAAGTTTAGTACCTCCGCAGGTATGGGTCCAGTAAGCTTATTATTTGATAACATGATCGAATTTAGTTTCGTTGCACGGCTGAGCTCAACCGGTATCTTTCCTGATAAACCATTATTTGTAAGCTCCAAAATTTGTAGCGATTTCAGTTTTCCTAGTGAACTTGGTATTGACCCTCCTAAAGGGTTGTCAGATAGTACCAATTTCACCACTGATTTCATAGCAGCCTGGTTTCCAATATGTTCATCTATAGAGCCAACAAACATGTTATGAGAGAGATCAATAGAATTATAGTAGCTTTCTCCCCATGTGTTTTTCGCGAGAATCACTTCCATTCCACCAGTAAAGTTGTTCGAGTGAAGATCTAAATCCACGAGATAGATTAAGTTCTTAAAGCCGTCTGGGATCGCGGAATGGAAGCTATTGTTAGATAAATTTAGAAAATTGAGATTGAACATTTTGCCTAACCATTGTGGTAATTCACCACTCAACCTATTACTTGACAAATCGAGCATTCTCAAAGCAGGAAATGATTGTAACCATGGTGGGAGATGACCAATTATCCCTGTATTAGCTAAATTAAGTTCGTACAAATTCTCATATTTTCCTAGCCATTTCGGTATGCTAACAAGACCTAGAGGATTGAATGACAAATCTAGAGTTTGTAAACTATCCCATTTGATCAACTGACGGGGAATTGGACCCGATAGATTATTTCTTGAGAAATCAACATGTTGAAGCTTCTTAAGAAAATTGCCGAAACTTGAAGGGATTTTCCCGGAAAAATGGTTGTTTGACAAAACCAGAGTAGTCAGGCTTTCGAGCTGTTCAACAAATGATGGTAAGTTGCCAGTTAACTTGTTATTCTCAAGACTCAACTCTGCAAGATTCTTGAGCTTGTCAATGGATGTTGGTATAGCACCAGTTAGCTTGTTATGAGATAACCTGCAAAACTCAAGAGAAACTAGTTTGGAAAACGAACTAGGAATATTACCGGATAGCCTATTTTGATTCATGAAGAGCTGGGTTACTTCGAATAATCCTCCGATAGAGCGTGGAATGGAACCATTTAACTTGTTCTCCGACAAGTCTAGGAAGACGAGGTTCTTGAGGGAACCAATTGTGATTGGGATTCTTCCTGAGAGTTTGTTTGCTCTTAGAGCAAGATATGTTAATGACTCTAATTTTCCAAGAATCGGTGGAATTACACCAACTAGTTGATTTTGGCTAAGATCTACCTCTGTAAGGGATGTCATAGATTTCAAAATGGAGGATGAAATGACACCGGAGAGACGGTTGTTGTTGAGGTAAAGCCGATTCAGTTGGTAAAGATGTTTAAAAGTTTTTGGGATTGAACCAGACAAGTGATTGTCACTGAGCAGGAGTTGAGTAAGGTTTGAGAGTTTGGCAAGTTGGGGTGGTATTGCTCCATTCAAGTTGAGACCAGTAAGATCAAGAAGGTAAAGAGATGAAAGGTTACCAAGAGATGGAGATATAGTTCTATTCGTAAACTTTTTTAATTCATCACCACTATAATACCAACGAGCACGTTCGAGGCTAATGACACGACCTGTGGTATCATCACAGGTAATGCCATCCCATTCAGTGCAACAATTAGTGGATTCGTTCCAATCTCGTACCTGCAGAATGTAGGTTAGTTTAGCCCTGAAATCTAGCAATGCTGCTTTGTCAATGTCATGACATGCTTGGGTTGTCTTTGAAAATGCAGAGATCAAAGAGAAATAAACTAGGAAGCAGAGGAAAACCGAGAAGAATCTCATGGTAGTAATCTTGGAGAATTTCATTAAAATGATGACACTAACTGATTGCAATTAGCGAATGAGAGATTGGATAAATGAAAGATGAGGAAACTCATCAGCTCTTTCTATAGGTGGTTTGCTAGGAAGAGTTGAGAGTTATTAACTGATCCAAATACAGAGATCAAGACTATAAAATTCTTATAGAAAGTCAAGACTAACTATTAAATATATATTAATATATTCGTAATCGTTTATATATGTATTTAAACGAGAAAAGTTATAAAAATGTTGGAGATCGGCATGTATGTATATGTATATCACCGACGTGATTTCATCATTAATTACTTCAAGGTGGGATCCCTTGATTTGGTGAATCTCCATGTACTTTAAACAAATATAATAAACGGAGATTTCGTCAAAACTCCTTGACCCAATATATATTTTTGGGTTATTTCCCAAATGGCCTCCAACTTTGTGATCAGCTTCCTGCCTAGCCACCTACTTTAGAAAATATTCCCATATGACTCCCTTTTTCCGTTATCTTTAACTTTCCGTTATTCTCACTCCTCCATCTCATTTCCTCTCTCTGCCAAGTCACCTAACACGCCACATCATCATCTTCTCCGACAGGGGTCGCCGACCGGCGACCTTCAAACCTTTCCCACTTTTATCTCTCACTATTTCTTTTTTTTGTTTGTGTTGGATAAACAACATTTCTCCCACTTTTATCTCTCACTATTGCACCTCAACCTATATTAGTATGATCTTCCCCGATCTGATTAATTGCGACATGTGTATGACAATTGTGATGTTTTGTAATTCTCGTTGAAGTTGAACCAAAAGGAAGATGACCTAACCCTAAATTCAGTTTCAATAGTTTGCAAACCAATTGCAATGTTATGAAGTAGGTTTTTCAATGGTTTGCAAAGCTTTACAAACAAGGTCACAATGGCTTGCTAACCTTCACAATAGTTTGCAGTAGCAGTTGTAATTGTTTGCAATGTCTTACATATTGTTTGCAATCTTTTGCGACAAAGTTACAATGGTTTGTAATGCTTTGTAAACAAGGTTATAATGGTTTGCAAACCATTTGCAATATTTTGTAGAAGGAGGGTTGCAATATGTTTGCAAAGGGGGCATGACCTTTTATTATCATGCAAAGGGGTCGTGGACTAGTATTGACTAATTTAGTTTTAACGCCGTTAAATTTGAACACCGTTAAGTTCTAACTCCGTCACTTACATATATATATATATATATATATATATATATTGTTAAACTTAAGTACATTTTATACGATTTTGACACTAAATCCGCAAAGGTGGAAAATCACGACATCTCTTTGTAAAACTCAATCTGTTACACCTCTTTCAACTTTCCGGTGAAAATCAAAGGTGGAAGAAAGGAAAAAAGGAAGAAGATGAACCGAAGAGGCTCTCTTCGTCAAAACACTAAATCCTCAAAGGTGGAAAATTATGACATCTCTTTGTAAAACTCAATCTGGAACACCTCTTTCAACTTTTCGGTGAAAATCGAAGGTGGAAGAAAGGAAAAAGGAAGAAGATGAACTTAAGAGACTCTCTTCGTGCAAAACAAAAGTGAAAACGTAAGTTTGACCAATTAATATCCATGTGTAGGAATAGAGTCCATCGTATAACGATGTTAACTGGTCATGTAACGTGAAGTTAATCTAACATTTATTTAATGGTCAATACTAGTCCACGGGCCCTTCGCAAAATAATAAACGGCCATGCCCCTTTCGCAAAAGCTGGTACATATGTACGACCCTTTTGCAAAATAAGTAAATAACCCTTCATTTTTTCTCTCTAGACCTAAAATCAGTTTTCTTACTATTATTTATGTTAAGAATTTCATGTTGCCACTATAGGGAGTGTATAAGAATATTATTCTATGTTTAATACTATTGCTTTGCTTCAAACAGCTTGTAACCGTTTGTAGAGGCTAGGAAAACCGTTTGCAAAGTGATTCAAACTTCTTGCAATTGCTTGCAAATTCCTTGCAAAGGCTTCCAAACTATTTGTGAAAGTTCGCAAATTGTTTGTGAAAGCTAGCAAACCGATTATGATAGCTTGCAACTGAATGAAATTGATATTCCATGTGCGACTATTCCCCGAGTATGAAACTGAGATTATTTTTATCAACGAGAAAATTCCAACTGAATGGAAAGGTGTTCGGTAGATAATATTTGAAAAACTATCTGTATGTGATAAGTTCCTAGCCCACCCATGAACATTTTTTGTTTATTTATCACTAATTAACAAAATCCTAAGGATTTTTCCTTATTTTTGGAGTCGATGGATTATTTCGCATACAGTAATTATAAACTTAGGTTGTCTTACAAGGAGGAAGTGGACTGTCGCATAAGCCTATGTTGCCCTCGAAAGAAGATGCAGGGAATTTTCTTTTATGAGGAGGTATTTTCCCACTCAGTTTGTTCATGGACACATTAAACTCCTCAAGTTTTGCCAAATTTATTATTTCCGAAGGTATGGCTCCAGTAAGCTTATTGTTCGATAACATGATGGACTTCAAGTCGGTGGCTTTACCTAGCTCAACTGGTATCTTCCCTGATAAACCATTATTTTTAAGATCTAAAACTTGTATCCATTTTAGTTGTCCTAGTGAACTTGGTATTGACCCTCTTAAATGGTTACTAGATAGTACTAACTTATTAATAGAACCCATGGCCATAGCAGGCTTACTTCCAATATGTTCATCTATAAAACCATCAAACATGTTTTGAGAGAGGTCAATTCCGTTGTAAGCGCCACCTCCTCCATACCGTGAAATCTTTTTTGAGAAAATTACATCCGTTGTTCCTGTAAAGTTGTTCGAGTGAAGATCCAGGTCCACAAGAAAACTTAAGTTCTTGAAAGAGTCTGGAATAGCTGAATAAAAATGATTATTAGATAAATTTAGTAAAGTGAGATCTACCATTTTGCCTATCCACTGTGGTAATACTCCGCTTAGTCTATTACTCGATAAGTCAAGTAATGTCACCGGAGGAAATGGTGATGCTAATGTTGGAAGCTCACCGCTTATTGCTGTATTGGATAACTTGAGTTCGAGAAGATTTTTGAGTTTTGCTAACCAATTTGGTATCCCATTAAGACCCAATGGATTGAATGACAAGTCCAGGGTTTGTAAGTTTGTCAAGTTGGCCAGCTGCTTAGGAAGTGGACCTGATAGCTTATTCCTTGAAATATCAACACTTAGAAGCTTCTTGAGGTTGCCGAAACTTGCAGGGATTTTACCCGAAATATGATTGTCTGATAAGAACAAATAGGTTAGGTTATGAAGATCCCCAATAGATGCCGGTAAACTACCTGATAACTTGTTATGCTCGAGAGTCAAATAGTCAAGTGTTTGGAGTTTTCCAATAGATGTCGGTAAACTACCGGTTAGCTTGTTATTAGATAAATCACACAACTCAAGAGAAACTAGATTGGAAAATGAATCAGGGATATTACCGGATAGGCTATTCTCGTTCAGAAAAAGTCGTATTAATTTGGATAATCTTCCAACGGAGCGTGGAACAGACCCACTTAGTTGGTTCTCGGCCAAGTGTAAGTACATCATGTTCTTGAGGGAACCAATTGTGCTTGGAATTCTTCCCGAGAGTTTGTTTCCTCGTAAAGTAAGAAATGTTACCGACAATAACTTTCCAATAGTTGGTGGAATGGGACCATACAGTTTATTTTGGCTAAGATCAAGTTCAGTAAGGGATGTCATAGATTCGAAAATGGAGGATGGAATTACACCGGAAAGATGAGTACGAGTAATAGAGAACCTGACTAATTTAGACAATCCTCTAAAGGAATCTGGAATAGATCCGGACAGCTGTTCGTTCCTGCTCAAATCTAGAACTGTTAGGTTCTTCAGAGAACCTATTGTTCTAGGAATTTTTCCAGAGAATTTGTTTCCATCCAAATTGAGATAGGTTAATGACCTTAATTTCCCAATAGATGGAGGAATGGCACCGGCTAGTTCGTTGGAGTTTACGTCAAGTTCTGTAAGGGATGTCATAGATGTGAAAATTGAAGGCGGAATTTCACCAGATAGACGGTTGTTTTGAAGGTAAAGCCGATTGAGTTGGTAAAGACTTCGGAAAGCTGTTGGGATTGAACCTGTTAGCTGGTTTTCATTGAGAAAGAGTTGAGTAAGTTTTGATAGTTTTCCGAGCTCTGGTGGTATCTCTCCACTCAAGGACCCAATGCCACTAAGATCAAGAGCATGAAGAAATGAAAGATTGCCAAGAGATGGAGATATAGTTCCAGTCATATATATGTACTCATCAGTCGATATCAATGTCGATGCTCCACGTTCGAGCCTAATAACACGACCATTTGTGGGATCACAAGTAATACCATCCCACTTGGTGCAGCAATCAGTATTTGCAATCCAAGTTACTAACCTTTGCATAGAATCGTCGATCATATTAGCCTTGAACTCAAGCAAAGCTGCTCTGTCAATATGATGGCATGCTTGGGCTGTCTTCGATAATGTAGAGATGAAGAAGAAATAGACCACTAGAAGGAGGAAAAATGAGAAGAATCTCATGCTTTCCCTCTCAAAGAAAGGTTCAGTAATAATGCAATGAAACTGACGAAACTAGTGGAGTGAGGAGTTGGATGAATGAAAGATGAGAAATTCATGAGCTCCTTTTATAGAATATTGTTCCAAAAGAGGAAGAGTTGGTAGTCTCATTGATTAATTCAAATACCCAGATCGATCGGGATTATAGAAGTAGAATATATAGTTTACGAAGATCCATTAAGTGTTGATGCAATCAAAGCTTGCAAGGTTGACATACTCACACTTTGTCATTAATGAGTTGCTAAATCTAGATTAAATTAAGATAGAATACATGATTTTGGGTGAAGAATATGAATGCCATGCAACTCTACATACGTCTCTCATGGTGCATTGGATTGGGTAAGAATTTCTCAAAAAACAATTTGTTCGAGAAGCGTAAGAGTGGTAGAGTCAACTTTTACCGATTTAAGAGATTTTCTTACAAAGTGGCTAATTTTCTAAAGCTTTAAGCAAGCCAATACGAAAGCAATGAAAATTGGAACTTTAGGAAGTTCTTTTCACCGGCTTCTACCTACGATATAGCATACTTTAATGTGAAAGACCGAGGCTTTCTGGAGTTTATGTCAACACCTTGGAACCACTTGGGCTACCAACTGTTGACGTGAAAGTTGTTATCGGATTTCAAGTTTCTCCAACTTGTGTTTTGAACTCTAGTTTGACATTGATAAAAATGAGAAATACTCATTTATGTCCAAATTTCAACCTATATTTTTCTTTAACTAATTGGCATTGGATTCTCAAAAATCGACGTTGAGTTGACCTCCGTTAAATATGTCACTGGGTAAAGGACTGAGTTAATTAATAATCAACTAGGCCATTATTCTAATGGAATTTGAACTCTTCTTTTTTATTGATAAATAGTGATAAGAAGAAACATTACTTGGGGGGCAGATGACTAAACGCAAGGGAGGAAAGTACAGGGAACGAACAGCCTCACCAAAGAAATGCTTAGTGTACAAGAAACACCAAATGAGAAAACACTAGGAAAAGCTAACACCTGCAATTGTACCTCAAACATTAAAGCCTCCAAATTGCACCCTCATGTAAACTAAACCTTTTGAATTTAGTGCACTTAACCAATTCCTAATTGCAGTCAAATGTTGAAAATGGTGATGAGATAAAGCTACTTTGTTTGAAGCTTTAGGTGGCATCAACCAAGCTCTTGGTGTCAACTACCATGTGAGGTGTCAAGCAACATGAACAATCTATTCTAAATGAGACATCTCACCTTGGTGATAAGTCTCTTATCATTTGAGGTGGCAATTTATCAAGTAGACACCATGAGTTGGTGAGACACCTCATTTGTTGAGGTGTCCACACCATATTTCTCCTCCAACACTATAAAAGGAGATGAAGAACTTCAATTCAAAATCATCCCACACTCATCCCATCCATTCCATCTCATAAGCAAGTCAAGTGAAGAGAAAGTGAGTTAGTATTAGAAAGAGAGTTTAGTTTCTTCTAAATACTTGTCTTTCCTTTGGTAAAGAGAGAATTG
>BEHA01050252.1:166428-182238 GCA_002897215.1 Eschscholzia californica subsp. californica | reverse complement strand
ATTGTAAAGTCTAGTACCTCATCTAGTCAGGCAGATCTTATAAGTTTCTGTCATGGTGGAAGCGAACTACAAAATAAACAAAGACTATCATCTAAAAACCCAAATCCCATATAGGTGTTGAATGAATTGGAAAAACCAGCTTATATAACTCATTAAAGTTTCATAATCCCATAATCAATGATCACAGTTTCAACAATTATCTCCACAAAATAAATTGGGAAGAATACCCAATACCCAATCCCCAACTGAAGTTTGTCAACATAATCAACATTATACACACTTTGGAAATCTTCATTATGTGATTTGAATTCTAAAGATAGATTACCCCTGGTTATGTAGATAAGCTTATAATTTTTGCTGTGTCCGTAGCCATGATAGAAGACTCCACAAACTAAAACAACAACAGAGCATGGAAAACACATTCTTTTTCTCAACATTATTCTATCCAAACAATTAGCGTTCAAACTGCACCGTAATTGAGTCCTTGAAATACTTCTTCAATGAGGATGTATTTATGTGAAAGAGAAACCTAGGTAATTTATACCCAGGAAAAAAAAGTAGCTGAAATAACCACTAATGAACAGTAGGAACCCAAGCTAGCATCCATAGTAGTAAGAAAGAAATCATCATAATAAAATTATTTGAGAAAATGAAAAGATTCAACGCAACTTTGGACTTCTTTATCGGTAAGAAGAAGATGCCTTTCTATCAGAACCGTTAGGGGCCATCATCACCTTTTCGTATATAGATATACTATATATAAACATGTAAATAGAGATGGATAGTGAACTAAGAATAAAAATCTCATTACCATTTATCATTATTTTTGTTTGTTCGTAGAAAGTAAAAGGAAGGTAAGATTAGTTAGACTAAAACTATAAATTTCCAACCCAAAATTGTCATTTTTGAACTACAATTATAACACTTAAAATCAATCGAAGGAACAAGTTTCAATTTTATGACGTGCTTGATGGATAGTTTTTTTCCTTCCTTCTTTTGATAAACTTCTTAGAAGAAAAACAAAAAACAAAACCAATTACAGAAGCAAAAAAAGAATTAAAAAGAGAAGTACAAACAATTGTCTTCAAACCTCTAAGAGACATTCTATCAAATGGTTAAAATCGAATCAACCTGCAGGATTTTAACACCTTGAGACATAAATTTAAGTTGAATATCCGTTCTTTCCCTGGGAAATGAGAAAGGAAAAAAAACTCATCAGTTTTGCAAAGTATGTGATAACTACAAACAATGAAATCAAAGAAGCATAAAAAAGTAAGCACATTAGATTCAATTCCAAACAAATTAATGGAAAAACTCTCTAATTAGAACTGCAAATTCAGGAACTGAAGGATTATTAGCCCTAATTGATTGAGGCTTTAAGACTTCAATTTCTACAAACAAAATCAGAACCTAATACTTTAAAAGAACATAGACCAGAAACAAATCCCATTAAAAAATGATGAGATAAATAACAATCTTACCTTCCACTTTGGTAAAGACGTGAGAGGGAGAGAGAACGACTGAAGATGATGAGACGTTATTACCTTGAGTGTGTTGCAGAGAGAGAAGAAAAAAAATGTAGACAGAAAGGGAAAATGGAGGGTCTGAACTCTGACGTCATGAAATAATCGAAAATAGCAAGTGAAGGGTCATTGAAGCATGGACGGACAGATTTAGTCTTAGAAGAGAAAATGGATGGCTAGATTTGATTTTGTCCCATAGTTGTCCTACTTGGCTGGAAAATGTATTAATTGTATCCTAGTCAGATTGCCAAGTCACATTGATTTACATTAATTTTGTCCTAGTCACATTGATTTACATTAATTTTGTCCTAGTCACAAGGATCTGTTTTGTATAATAGATTATTTCACTTATGATTTTATCATTACATGCCAAACATGTCCTTCGTAATTTTGACAAAAAACCAAAACTCAAGAGGGTAAACTCGGTTACCAATCATTGAAGTGGTGGTAAACTCAATTACTGATTAATTTTGAGGGAGTAACCTCAAAAAACCCTATTCTTATTTACCAGTTAATTACCAGTAAATTTTGAATACAGTAAGTCTACACAAACCGCCCAAAGGAACCACATCTGAAACCGATTGAGAGAGAAACTCAGGCGGTTCCATATGCGGTTCCTTTGGGCGGTTTGTTTAGAGTTTTTGTTTTGAATATGAGATATTTTTGTTATACATGTTACTAGTCTTTGTTACATGCAATTGGTTGATAGGTACTTATTTTCCAAGTCAAACAAGTAATTACATACCACGCGGATCTTACCCCAGCGATATTAGGTGTACTCTTAAATCTACAAGTCATAGGTTCAGTGGAGGTAGAAATCAATGACTTTTGAAGTGTACAAATACTTTCAACAACAACAAAAAAAAAAGTGTACAAATAAATACTTTGGCACTGCACTTTCGTTTTGTTTTCTTCTTGTAATTGGTTGGACTTTTCTAAATTTAATGGTGGTTTCTTTAGGCAAGTAAAGTCCAATAGATTAATTTCAACAACAAAAAAGTCCAATAGATTTATCACCATCTTCATAGTTTTGGTACAAATGAAGTGGAGTCTGAGAAGAAAAGATCAAAAATATATGTGAGTGAGACTAATTATAAGAAATTAGAATATAAGAAAGGAAAATGCTAAGTCAAGATGTGAAGTTTTAGTATTATCTGTCTAATAGTATAACTATGTAAAACTTAATCACCCCTCTCTCCTTTTCCTCTTTCTTCTTGATGTGATTTTGCTAGTGGGTTCTTTATGCATAGTTACCTGATTAGGAGGAGTTACTTATTAACATTATGTGTTTTTCTATGTTAACAAAACATCTTGGCCCATTAGCTCCGTTGGTTAGAGCGTCGTGCTAATAACGCGGAGGTCGAAGGTTCTGTACTTGCTTGGGCCATTTTTTTTTACTTTTAAACGTAAACAACTTTTTTTTTCTTTTGAACATAGACTAAATTTTCCCTTCAACAAAAACAAAGTAATTTTTCTTAAATACACTAAGTGCACTGCAACATATTCGAGTTGACCATGTCAGAGATCTTAGACACAAACAGATCAAGGTTAGGGTCGCTCAAATAGTTTCGGATTTGGATGCCCTTGGACTCACATATACTACTAACTTAGGCTTTTTTAATCGGGTCTCACACTTTCCATCCGTTAAACAAAGGTTTTTTTTTTTATAGAAAATAGGCTCTGCCTAACTTCAGTAAATCTCAAATCAAAGAAATGTTCAATCTGTCCATCTCCACGTGACTTACAATACTCTTAGGAATCGTAACCAATACACTTGGCGTGTCAAAATTGTTCCTAGTATAAGAATTAGCTTGCAAATGTGCAACTTTATCCACATTTCTGGGATAATAAGCAAAACTACACTTATCGAGAAGAGTCATATTTTTTTTAGGCCAGCGCTTTGGGGAAAGCAAAATAGTTTCCGGGGTGTGAAGACTTGGTCAAAATTTGGTCAATTTTGTTTGACAATTTTATTTAGGGGGAAAGCAAAATAGCTTCTCCACCTCAGCTCTCTCTCTCTCCACCTCATTTCTTTCTCTCCACCTCATCTTCTCTCTCCCCACCACTCTCTCTTCTCCGACAGGTCGCCGGCCGGAAACCCACCACTTTCTCTTCTCCGACAGGTCGCCGGCCGGAAAATTTTCCGGCCGGCGACCATTAAAAAAAAAATTCACTCTCTCTCCCTCCTCTCTCTCTCTCAAAAAACTTTTTTTTTTACTTCTTCTCTCTTTCTCTAGAACAAATCTAGAGAGAGATAGAAGAAGAAAAAAGAAAAAAAAGTTTTTTAGAGAGAGAGAGAGGAGGGAGAGAGAGTGAAAATACTTTTTTTTTAATGGTTGCCGGCCGGAAAATTTTCCGGCCGGCGACCTTGTCGGAGAAGAGAGAGAGGTGAGGTGGAGAGAGAGTGAGGTGAGGTGGAGTGTTTTTTTTTTAATTCCCCTTAAAATTTATTTCCCCGAAAAATTTCTAAAATTCTACATATTCCCTTTAAAATTTCACACCCCGGAAACTATTTAGCTTTCCCCAAAGCGCTTTTTTAATATCAAGCACATCTATATCGTCTTCTAGGTTTGAGTAAGTCTTTACCACATTCAAGGCGCTCCTTCAATAATAAAATCATATTGAGGTGAGCCTGCAGCTAATGGTGGTGTCAGTGATTGGAAGAATAGAGAAACATATGAAAGTTGTTAGACAAACAGTTTGTTGGCGACCTTTACCGCCATAGAGAATAACTTAAACAAAGTAGAATCAAAAGAAGTTTGTTGGCGACCTTTACTCCCAGTCAGGTCAAGGCTTAAAAGCCCTCGAGTCAAATTCGAAAAGACCTAAGTCAACCCTGGTCAAATTCCCATGACTGGTCTCGGGTCAACCCTAGACTTTGTCTCGAATCAGCCTAGTCATAGGTCGGGCCTAGAGACAACATGTTCCTGTCGTGCTCTGTCCCTCGGCCAGACGCGTCCTAGCCTAGCTAGACGCGTCCTTACCAGGTCAATTGCGTCCTAAACGCTTCTGACCTAGGACATACCATAGGCATCTCGGATGAGACGCGTCCCACACGCGTCTCGGGTTGGGACAGTGCATGGGCCATCTTGGATGCAAGGTCTGGGATCCTTGGGTGCATGACAGTCGCGTCCTAGACGCTTCTGTGCACAGACGGCACGGGAAGCCTGCCTTGGATGCCCTCTAGACGCGTCTAGATGCGTCCTAGACGCTTCTGGTTGCTCCAGACGCGTCCTAGACGCATCTGGATGCTCCAGTCGCATCCTAGGTGCGTCTGGAAGCTTCCAGTCGCATCCTAGATGCGTCTAGACATGTGTCCAAGGTCTCGGTCCTAGACCGAGATCAACCAGGATTCCCTTGTGCGTGTCCCAGACGCGTCTGTCTCGAACTCCTAGTCCATCTCGGACTGGGATATCTCAGACGCGTCCTGGACGCGCCGGGATGTCCGAGACCCGAGAGTCTCGGGCTCCTAGTCCGTGTTGGACTGGGATATCCCAGACGCGTCCTTGACGCGCTGGGATGTCCGAGACCCGAGAATCTCGGACTCCTAGTCCGGTCTGGACTAGGAATCCGGTCCTTCTTGGACTGGGATTCCTAGTCCGTGTCCCATCCTGTCTCGGACTGGGTCCGAGCCGTGCTGGTCGGTCCGACCAGCTGGGTTTCCAAAATTTTTGGAAACCCTAGTGTTCCAACTCGTTTCTTTTCTGTTTTTCATCATCCAAGCTGCTGTTAGGTACGGTTTTTGATGATTTTTCATCATCCTATCTTCATGGTTTTGATGATTTTTATCAAAAACTTA
Source organism: Eschscholzia californica subsp. californica (assembly GCA_002897215.1). Lineage (NCBI taxonomy): Eukaryota > Viridiplantae > Streptophyta > Magnoliopsida > Ranunculales > Papaveraceae > Eschscholzia > Eschscholzia californica. The sequence goes on along the minus strand of BEHA01050252.1, from coordinate 176,916 downwards.
AACCCTAAAGCTAGTTTTATGAAAATCCTTTTCAAAAAATCAAGTTTTTAGTGTTTTAGGTCATTGAATCATATCCAAAAATCCTAATTGATCTAATCAAAACATGTTTAAATCTCCATTCAAACATCATTAACACTATTATCTAGTTGTTCAAGTTTGAATCTAATTCGTCTAGTCAAAGATAGTTCATGCAAACGGCTCGTGATGCAATAGTTGGGTTATGGATGTATCTAATACAACTAATTGTCTAGTGTTCTAAGCGGAATCTCAAACATCTATATGTTTAACACTAGTCATAACATATCAATGAACTAGAATAGAAAGATGATTACCTCTAATTGCTTTCCGACGAACTAAATCTCGACCAGTATTCGGAAGATAAGAGCTCCTATTGTAGCTCCTCTACTTGAGACATCGAGTATATGACTTGAACTCCCTCCTTCGAATCAGCTAGGACCTTCTTGAAGGTTGAGATGAAGAACTCATTCTTCTTGACTAGATAATGGAGAAAACTCCTTTTCTCTCTCTCAGACAGCTCTCTCTCTCTCTCTAAGAAGTAGACACTTAACTGTTAAGTTAGGCTTATTTTGTTCTCTCTTTAGGTTGTCTAATTAGGTCCTTATATAGAAATCCCTAGAATAGGTGTCTGACCCAAACTAGGATTCCTAAAACCTAATTATAGGATAGTTCCCAAAATACCCTTTTTAGGGTTCCCATTAGTGTGGCCGGCCTAGGAAACCTAATTAAAGGGCTATGTTGGCCGGCCCACTTAGGGCCTAACCGGGCATGTAATGGTCGCCCCCTTACTATGGTCGACCATTACATGGCCGGCCCACCTAAAGCCTTTCCGGGTCTCTCTTTCGGGCCCGGATGTGTTTATCTTTATTCGGACTCCTCCGAACTAATCGGACTTACCAATAATGGATCCAATCCACTTATTTGCCATTCTCTTTCTAGTCAATTCTCTCCGTTCTAATCATTAATCTTATGTGTAACCCTTGTAGGATCCGGTCTATGTTAGCCGCGGATTACCGAAGTTATCCGACGATCGTAAGCGGCTTCTAGCTAAGCATTACGATCCTTAATTCGACCAGACTAATGATCTTCCGAGTAAGGTCATTATGATCCTATTCGCCAAATCGTACACATTGCAACCTTGGTCGAAGGACATTCCTTCGGAAGGATACCATTCCTTCTGACCGAGGGAATATATCCATCAAAAGTTGTGTCTTTTTTTATAAGGAGTGCTAAAACTGGTCCATCAACAATGTATATCGGTTTACAAAACACCCTCTTTAGATAGCATTGTAGCAGAAACTATGGCGAATTCGGTTTGTTAAAATATTGTACTCCAGTGCTTTGGAGACTAGAATTTCAACCCGTCCCTAGAAAAGAGATTTTTAATTTTTGAAAAATGTTGTAAACTTCGTGGCGTGCCGATATTAGATTAATTTACATTCAAATTTTGTTTTGCTCTTATTTTTTTATAACCGGCCCTCACGATGACTTTTTTGTTGAATCCTTCATAATGACAGAATTATATTGGGTTGGTAATGAGGAGGTGGTGGTGGTGCTTAATGGTGGTGGACGTGTTGTAGCAGTTGTGGTGGTGCTTAATGGTGTTGTGGTAGTGATGGTGGTGATAGACTGGAAGGGGTGTTGGTGGTTAGGCAGGTAAAGTTGAATCGACGGTGGTGAAACGGTGTTTTTGGAGGTGGTATAGTGTGGTGGTGGAGTAGTTGATTTGTGGTGATGGTGGCGAAGTGGTTGTGGTGCTGGTGGAGTTGGGGTGAAAGTAGAGTAGTGGTGATGGAGTTGCGCCGAAGATGAAGTTGCTCCGGAGGTTATGGAGTTGCGGGGAGGTGTTGAAGTGTCAGTGATGGTGATAAAGTGGCGGCAAAGGTGGTGGAATGATTGTAAAAAAAATTGATGATTGTAGAATAGTTGTGGTGGTGGTGGAGTTGCGGCGAAAGTGGTGGAGTGGTGGTGGTGGAGTTGCGGCGAAAGTGGTGGAGTGGTGGTGATGGAGTTGCATCGGAGGCGGTATGGAAGTGGTGAAGTGTTTGTGATGGTGGTGGAATGGTGGTAGAGGTGGTGGGTTGATGGTCAGAGGTGGTGGAGTGATTGTGATGGCGAAGGTGGTGGAGTAGTTTTGATGGAGGTGGTAATGTGGTTGTGATAGTGGTGGATGTTTATTAATGGTGACAAAAAGATCATAACTAGCTTTTCAAAAGCAGTTTCAAAAAAGGCACAAAATTGTAGCTTCTGCTTTTTGGAGAAAAAAAATGTTCTAGCTTAAAACAAGCTGCAACTTTTTTCAAACGTATAAAATTTTCAATAAGCCAGTAAAATAAGCTAAAAGTTGGGTTTTAGCTTTTTTTTCTTGTCGAGAGTGCTTTTTTTAATTAGGTAAATGAGTGAGGGATCCAAATTTTGGAGGGGAAATGAGAGGACAATCCTTTTTCGACCAAAAATGTGAAGCAGGTCCAAATGTCAGAGACACATAACTTTTTTCTGTTTTTTTCTCCTTCTTGCCCTTGGACGGGACATTTCCGTGTATTCTGACAATCTGACGGACGACAGAAAAATAATTAATTTCCCGTACATGACGCGACGACAGAAAAACATTTAGTTTTTTTGAAATTTAAAAAATGACGACACTTTTGCCGAAATTTTGGCCAATTTTTTTGGATCCCGCCCATTATATTTTGTTCCAATTCCTTCTTTCTTCTTATTTATAAATCCAAATATCTTCTTCATCATTCTTATTTTGTTTCACATTTTATCTTCTTCATCTCTTTCAATCTCTAAAAACATCAAAGTTTTCTGTTCTTTCTCTCTCTAAAAGTTTTATGTTCTTATTTATCTTCTTCATTTCTTTTAATCGATTATAGTATTTCCTTCTCTATCTTTTTTGAAAGATTATCTACTAAAACAAAAAAATATTTTAAAAGAGAAAGAATTCTATTGAGATTGGAGAGAGAAATCTGAAAATAAAAAATTAAAAAGAAATAAATCTGGAAAGTTGGTGAAAAAATTTCGAAATTGGTTCAAAGTTGGAAACTAAATAAAAAAAGAAAATATAAATAAATCTGGAAAGATTTGGAAACAAAATCTATTATATAAAACAGAAGGGAAAACGATGACTGGGACAAACATCCTTTTTTAATAAAGGATATTGTCTAGAAGCCCTTCTCAAAATTTAAAATATAGTCCTTCGTAGAAATAAAGTTACCTATTTAAAAAACAATAATCCTTTCCTTCATAGAAATAAAAATTCTAATTTAAGAAAAAAAGAAACAAAATAAATTTCAAGGGTTAAAAAAGAAATTAAAATCTCTCTCCCTCTCAATAAAATAATAACTAATTTAAGACAAAATAAACAAAAAAGTAATACAAAAAAAATAATAACTAATAAAAATCTCTCTCTCAATAAAATAATAACTAATTAAAATCTTCCTCTCAAGTGTCCGTGCCCTAGGGCACGGGATATACCCTAGTAAATAAATAAAAGAAATTGGTTCAAAGTTGGAAACAAATTTTCCTGTACACAGAACAATTCTTGGTACATAAGAAAATTCACAGTTCAAAAGTGTCGAGTACATAACGAAATGACCTGTACACAGGACAGTTCCCGGTATACAAGAAAATTTCCAGCTCAAAAGTGTCTAGTACATAACCAAATGACCAGTATATAGAACGATTCCCAGTACACAAGAAAGTTCCCAGTACAAATATGTCTAATACATAACCAAATCGCCAGTACAAAGAACAATTCCCGGTACACAAGAAAATTCTCAGAACAAAAATGTCTAATACATAACAAAATGGTCAGTACACAGAATAATTCCTTCTGCACAAGAAAATTCCATTACAAAAATGTGTAGTACATAACCAAATGGCCAGTACACAGAATAATTCACGGTACACAAGAAAAATCCCTTGTACAAATCAATGAAAAACTACCAAAAAATATATGGAGATGATTATAAAAAAAAATATGGAAAGAAATCAATGAAAAACTACCAAAAATGAGGAAATTTGTTGAGATTGGAAAGAGATAAGAAATAAATCTAGAAAAAAGAACGTAAATGGCAAGTTGGTAAATTTTGTAATGACAATTTTGTAAATTCATGGAAAGTACAAGGTTTAATGTCAGGTTCGTCAGACTATTTTTCAAAAGTTCGCGTTTCCTGGGAATTTTTCGGTGGTAATTCTATAAATTTGTGGAAATTACACAGTCTGATGGGAGGTGTGTCAGATTATTTTTCAGAAAACTTTGAATTTCCCAGGAATTTTTCGATGGCAGTTCCGTAAATTTCGAAAAGAAGAAGGACGTTTCGGAATTTTCATCTCTCCGTCTGACGCCTTGGACTTGCTTTACATTTTTGGGCATTAATGGACTGGGCTCACATTAAATGGCCATTTTGGACTGTTCACTCAATCCCTCTAGAATATATTATACTTTATGGGGTCACTTACACTTTTCTATATTGAAGAAAAACAACCTCAAAGGATATTCCGAAAATGTTTCTTACTCTATTGTTTTACATAAAATTTATCCTGCCAAAGAAATTTTGACATAGTGTTTGTAATTTCTATGAGCCATATATTAAACCAAACCTACTCTGTGAATTGATTCTAGATTTGAAATTTTAGACTTTTTTTGAAGAAAATTTCTTAGATTATTACTCTTGATGCTTCACAAAGACAGGAAAATGAGATTCTCCAGCTTATCAAACAGTAGTGTAACCGAAACAAAAAACCTATTAAATATCAGAGATATTTATAGGCAATGTCTAATTATTAAACACAATATCGCTTGAGTATTCCTACGAATAATTAGAGGCAATGTGATACATTGAGATCAATGTCTCAGTTAAAGTTGACCTGCCGACATAATTGACGCGGTTAGGTCAATTGACTGGCAAAAGGTCGCGACCGACAATTTCCAGCCGGCGACCTTCAACCAAAGAAAACAAAATTCTTCCACTTCTTCATTTTTCTCTTTCTCTTCTCACCTCTCTCTCTCTCTCTCTAAGTTTCCCTTCGTTCGGGTTCCTGTCAGCGAACGAGAACTTAGAGATAGAGAGATGGGAAGAGTAGATAGAGAGATGGGAAGAGTAGATAGAAAAAACAGAGGATGAGAAGGAAGAATAAAGAAGACAGAGGAAAATGGAGTAAGAGAAAAAAATTATGTCGTCGCCAAGAGATCACCGACCGAGGACAGTTTGCCTGAAGAAGGAAAAATAAGTGTGTAATAAACACTCTCAAGTTTGCAAATTGCCTCTAACCATGTTTAGTCAACTTTTGTTGGATCAATTCTTGTGCGAAAAACACATTGAATTTAACATGTTTGTGCCTTGCCAAAAAACATCTCGTCGATGTGTCTTTAGGAGACTTTATAGGCAATGCCCAAAATTGTTTGTGGCAATCGTGCTAAAGACAATTCTTAGTTGGGTTAAGGTTGATGTGTCTTTAAAAGGTAATGCCTCATTTAAAGTTTGACCTAACGACGTCAATTGTCTTTAGGTTGTCGTCAAACGACGACCTTAACTAAACTTCTTTTATTTTTTTTTTCTTCTTCTCCTTCTGTCTATCTCCTAGTTTGAAACCAAATCTCGTTTGGTTTTGTCGAGAGAGAATAGAGAGAAGAAGAAGAAGAAGAAGAAGAAGAAGAAAAGAAAAAGGAAGAAGGAGAAGATGAATTTTTCAAAAAATATTAAGGTCGTCGGCAAGAGATTGTCGGTCCACGACTTTCTGCGGGGTGGGTGAAAAAAGAAATTCTAAAAGATAGTCTGTAACAACGAAGGACATTGCCTTCAAAACCTCCCACATATTTTTACGAAACCACATTTTCCAAACATGTGATCTTGGTAAAACTTACTTTCTAAAGGTGCAAAACTACATTGTTTTTAAACAAAAATTATGTTACTGACATTAACATGTCCTAAAACCTAATTTGAAAAATGATAAAATTTCTTGATCTTAACGTTGTAATGTTATTATACACACAAAATGCACGTGTTATTATGCTACTAGCACAAAAATAGACTATTTAATATCTATTATATATAAAAAAGAAAAGAAAACGATGACTGGGACAAACATCCTTATTTAATAAGAGACTAGGGTATACCCCGTGCCCTAGGGCACGAACAGTCGTATCAATTAAATTTGACGACTTTCAATATTTATTATTGCTATATAGTGGATACCATAATTTTTTGGTATTCAACTTATTATTTATTTTCTTTTATTTCATTTTCTTAAATTAGTTATTTTATAAGAGATATTTCATTTTCTTTTTTTAACCCTTGCAATATCTTTTCTTTCATTTTTTTTTCTCAAATTAGATATTTTATATCTAAGAAAGATTTTTTAAATAGGTTATTTTATTTCTACGAAGGACTATATCTTAAATTTTGGGAAGGGCTTCTAAACAATATCAATCAAATGTTAAATAGGCTATTTTCTTAAATTAGATATTGTCTAGGGTATATCCCATGCCCTAGGGCACGGACACTTATATCAATCAGATGTTACAAAATTTATTTTATATTTTATTGAGAGAGAGATTTTTGTTAGTTATTATTTTTTGGTATTATTTTTTTGTTTCTTTTCTCTTAAATTAGTTATTATTTTATTGACAGAGAGAGATTTTAATTTCTTTCTTTAACCCTCGAAATTATATTTTTTCTTTTTTTTTTCTTAAATTAGTTATTTTATTTCTAAGAAGGAAAGGATTATTATTTTTTAAATAGGTAACTTTATTTCTACGAAGGACTATATTTTAAATTTTGAGAAGGGCTTCTAGACAATATGAATAATTAAATAAGGATGTTTGTCCCAGTCATCGTTTTCCCTTCTGTTTTATATAATAGATATTTTCTAGAAGCCCTTCCCAAAGTTTAATATATAGTCTTTCGTAGAAATAAAATAACCTATTTAAAAAATCTTTCTTAGAAATAAAATATCTCATTTGAGAAAAAAATGAAACAAAAGATATTGCAAGAGTTAAAAAAAGAAATTGAAATTTCTCTCATAAAATAACTAATTTAAAAAAAAATGAAATAAAAGAAAATAAATAATAAGTAAAATACCAAAAAATCATGGTATCCACTATATAACAATAATCAATATTGAAACCCGTCAAATTTAATTGATACGACTGTTCGTGCCCTAGGGCACGGGGTATACCCTAGAAGCCCTTTCTTTAAAGAACAATAATCCTTTCCTTCTTAGAAATAAAAATTCTAATTTAAGAAAAAAAGAAACAAAATAAATTCCAAGGGTTAAAAAAAAATTAAAATCTTTTACTCTCTCAATAAAATAATAACTAATTTAAGAGAAAAAAATAATGTCTTAAAATAATAACTAATAAAAATCTCTCTTTCAACAAAATATAACGATAAATTTCGTAACATTCGATTGAAACAAGTGTCCACGGACACGGGATATACCCTAGTTTAAAATAAAACTTATTTGAGCCTCCCACGTAAGTTTAAGACCGGATTAGCTCATGTGATAGTAACTTGCTCGAGTGTCACTCTGAGTAATTTATGTTAATCAATGTATAACCGTTGTTTTCACAGATAGTTATATTATACATTCTTTTAATAAAAATAGAGTATTTTGTCTAAGAAAAAATTTTCAATTATCTTTGATTAAAAGAGTCTATTTGTAGTAAAGGAATCTGTTAAAAATCAAATAAAGTTTTATTCTTGGGTTTGGTTTCCTTATAATAGTAATTTTCATATAGTATTTTTTAGTATCATTCTAGAACATTTCCTTTGAATGAGAAATACCAAAAAAAAAAGGCTTTTGGTATAGGAAGAGCACTATTTAGTAAAGGCAGTGTGTTAGAAAGGTCAATATATGTATTTGCTCTTCTTATACCAATTTAGTTTAAGGAGGGCATTATAAGGATCATTTAATAAATAGTGCCAAAATAGAAGGACTTAGATAAAATTAATAATAAATTTAAAATTTTATCCACTTGTAGTTTCTCTCAAATAAACAACCAAAACCCTAATATCGTCACTACTATTAACATCACCATTAGTATTAAAAAACTTGCAAAATTTACTATTACTTAGTCTTAGTTTCGAGCTTTTAATGATGCCTCAAGATCTCATGGACGAGGAACCACCGTTAATGAAGGAGGCAACCTACATCAAGAAAGAAGATTCCTTTGACTTAAACGTAGACATCGACTTAAATGAAACCATCAACTTAATCAAGGACATCGACTTAAACGAAGTTATCGACTTAAACAAAGACATTTATAATTAAGATAATATGTCTCAGGTAAAGAAATATCATTTTCTTGTCTTCCTTTATGGTTGATCAAACGTTTTAGGGTTTTAGGTCGTTTTTTTTTAAGAATTTTCGGTTGAATCGACTGAAAAAGACAACAAATTTCGGTAGGGTCGGCTGAAAAAGACAACAAATTTCGGTAGTAACGGTTGAAAAAAATGACAAATTTTGGTTGGGTCAATTGAAAAAGATAACAAATTTCGGTCGGTCTCGCTGAAAATAGTAATAAATTTCGGCTGAGATGGCTGAAATTAGTCTATTTTTTCAACCGCTCTGGCCGATTTTTTTTTAAATTTTCAGTTGGTATTCATGAATTTTTATTTATGCTAAGCGAAATATCTTTTATGTAAATGTCACTTGTATATTTTTCGAGTTACATCCTTGTTTGTATTCTTCATTGCGATATTGATACTTGAAATCTTCAAAAGTTACTTAGTTAGTGTTACAACCCTAAAAATCTATGGAGAAATCAAGCAATGACAAGAATTACAAACTCTCTATGGAGATGAGTGTTGTGTTTTCATCTAAGGTTTAGGTTTCTATCTCTTTATCTCTCTTTTTGATAGAATCAAACATATTTAAGGCTTTTCTCCTTTTCAGGATCTTTATCTCTCTTCTCTCTCTTTGATTTGATCGAAGGTTTTAGATCGAACAGAATTCTCTCTTCCCTCTCGAATGTTTTTAGTCGAACAGGAGGATACTCTCTTTTGGTCCAAAATAGTTTGATGGGAGGGACCAAAGTATAAATTTGAGATATTAAAAGCAATATTTATCCCTCCCTATTCTAAAAAGAGTGCTCTCCTTATCTAATGCACTGCCTTTGCTAAAAAGTGCTCTTCCTATACCAAAACCCAAAAAAAATTTGTTAGAGCTCAAATTGATATTTGAGGTTCTCTGTGTCAACTAAAGTTCATATATTAAATAGATGTGAAACAACTATGATGTTTTCTGCTCACATTTTTTACTGAATTCCCACTCAGGAATATCCTATACCCTGAGTTTCAAAATAAATCTTTAAAAAAACTGTCTGGCCACAAACCCTAGCTGAAATTCAAACAGAATTTTGGGGGGCAGGCGGGCAGCTTATTAACTAAATTGATATTCCAATAAGGGAAATTTCGCCAAAACTCCCTAAAAACTTTGGCCTTTGGTTAAAAAGGATTGGACAATTTTTTATGGGCTTCAGCTCCCTGTGGCATTTTTGTAAATTATCTAATATAGGGAAAAGACAAAACTGACCTTATTGCAAACTAGTTTGCAAACCAGTTTGCAAACCAATTTGCAAATCAGTTTGCAAAGCTTTGCAAGGCAAACCAGATTGCAAACCAGTTTGCAAATCAGTTTGCAAATCAGTTTGCAAAGCTCTGCAAGGCAAACCAGATTGCAAACCAATTTGCAAAGTAGTGCAAACCAGTTTGCAAATCAGTTTGCAAACTAGTTTGCAAAGCTTCGCAAAACCAAACCCTAACAAAATAAGTAACTAAGAAGTAAGATTATATAAAATGTGAGGTTTTTTGGAAAATCTGAGGGTGTTTCTAAAATTTTCCTTTGTACAAAGGTCAATTCAGGTATACAAAATTAAGGGATTTTTAGAATTGTCCTTCAAGCCTATTTCCAAACTTTTCATGGTGCCTAGAAGGAAAAAAAGATAACTTGTCTTTTTGACAAAAAAAAAACAAAAAATTGGGTCTCCAGCCCAATTTCCTGTTCCAATAATTCCAACAATAGGGTTGAGATAGAGAAAAAAATGTTGAGGTTGTGTTAGTTATCATGGGCTCATCTAGCTTAAAGCCCACAAGCACAAGGTGTTGTTTGTTTTTTTATTTTTTTCAGATCAGATCTGAAATCTGAATCGAGACATAATTCAGATTTCAGATGTTTGTTTTGTATTTTTGAAAAATCTGAAAATATAGCTGAATTAAGTTGTGGTCTGAATTGGCTGAAAAAAAAACCTACATATTTCAGACTTCAAAACAAGTCTGAAAAAGAGACCCACAAGCTGAAATAGGTCAATTGACTTTTATACCCCTCTGATTTACAGAAATTTTCTCATTCACATATGCAAGTCAAACGACCACCACCGTCGCCACCACCTAAGTCAGATCGTCACCGCCACCTAAGTCAGACCACCACCACCACCACCACCACCGCCACCACCACCGTCAACAT
>BEHA01050252.1:112983-123174 GCA_002897215.1 Eschscholzia californica subsp. californica | reverse complement strand
GTCTCCTGTTCCATCATTAGGGTTAAGCTCTTTACTCCTAACATCCTCATTGAACACCAAAACTCCTCATTGAACACCAAGACTTGTGCAAATAGGTAAGTTTTATAAGACTTCACACTTTGGGAGGTCAGGCATGCCAAACTCCTTTTTCCAAAGCTGATTAAAAGATTGCCAATTCCAATCCTCTATGAAATGATCCAAGATAGACACCATTTTTCATTAACATAAGAATTAAATTATCATTAACATAAACTTCCCCACTGTAATTAAAAATTAGATGTACATAAACTCAACTCACTTTGTATAGTTAGAGAAACCTAGTGGGAACTAACTCATGTATTCTAATTGGAAAACTATAGAACTCATCATTTCTCATATCTCCATTTCTCATTTGGAATGGAACCCACCATGAAAGTCCTCTGTCTTCAACTGTATGCCTAGCATCTAGTGTGTTATCCAGTAGTACCCCAACCAACAATGCCACCGTCGGGGCCGACGAAAACATCGAGTTAAAGATGTCATTGAACTGCGACAAAAAAAGAGAAACGTTTTAAAGATTTTTCTCAGCCATGTATTAACGACTCTAAAAAAGTAGACCCCTTTTGAAGTAATTCTAGAAACTGCAAGAAATGGAAAAGAAAAAGCGATCTGTCACATTTAATGGGTAAAAACGCGCACGGGGACGAATATAATATGACTTACCCATCCTCCAGGAGTTTTAACTGGTCCATGGCCAGCCGAGTTCGAGAACCCAATGAAGTATTGTGGAACCGATATTCCCAAGAAAAGAGAGATACCCAATATGTAGAGATTTCTCATGGAGTTGTTGTTCGCGAACTGAATAAATGAGATCCCAGTGGCAGCTACAGAAAACAGAAAAGAAGATGGTATATCAGAATTTGTAAAGTCGGTGTAGTCATTTCGGTGCAACATAGGGTAGTTTCGAGTATGAACATACCAACAAGTCCGAAGAGAACACAGTACATAGCAGCAAATATTGGAAGTGGAATGGATGCGAAAAATGCCCCGAATTTACCTGCTCAAGTGAATAATTCCGTCATGGATTGAGCAATTTATAATATAAGAGAATTCATTATGTTGTAACTTAGTCAAAGAACATCAAATGACTGACCAAAGATGGAGAAGAAGATCATGAAAGCACACGACAATTGCACCACTCTCCTGCTTCCAACGTGGGTTAATCCAAGTAGGCCGACATTTTCTCTGAATGGCGATGATTTTGTGATCACGATTAGTTCACGAAACATATGAAGATCAGAGGAAAAAAAAAGATAGAACGAAAAAGAATCACGACGAAGTTACGAATGTGGCTTACACAGATGCTGTAGTACCAACAGCTGCTCCAAATATACCATTAAGAAGCATGCTAACACCCTGTAGAGATCAAGAATTAATAGAGTTGATTCTTTAGTCACTTGCTCCATGTCTTTGACATACCGAACAACCTAAGCAGTTCGACTGGGACTCTGCCCGGAATACGAAAATATACTAGAAACTCAAGCGAAAAATGCGAAAAGGGTGTGCATGTGGTGGTGGTGGTGAGGAAGGCCTCCGCTGAGGCTTTAATCTCGCAACTTGTGAGCCCAACTACTTGCGCTCGAACTAGCATTATTTGACCATCTAAACACGAGCTTTTCACAGAACGAAACAAGCAGAAAGAAAGAGGTAGGAGAAATGGAAAGAGTCGATATTTTGTAGACTAACCTGCAGACCAATGCTTCGACTAAACACATGAGAGGGAGGGGGTGTAGCCCCTGCAAGTCGTGCAGCAGCGTAGTATGTTCCAGTCGACTGCAACAGAGAGAAGACTACTATAAGAAATCACACGAAAACTTAGTCGTATTTCATTTTGTATAACGTTAAAGAGATATAAGAAGGTTAATTGCACACCTCGGCTGAGGCAACAAATGCAGCTCCCATCATTCCAAAGACATGGCTAGCTCTAAATATCGGTGCACCAAACTGGAAAGGGTATGGCATTTTAATCCTAGTTTCAACGAGAAAAGCACAAAAAAGGCACCAAAATGAGTTAATTCTTCTAATGCGGAAGATGAAGTTAGGTCAATTTTACGAATCAATTTTGAAATATACCATGGAGCTGTTGAGATGAGGTAGGATCGATCAGTACGGCAACTCCCCTTAGTTTGCTCGCCCACATCGTTGTATGCACCACTCACAGTGAGAAGGGCAGCAAAAGCCCAAATGACAGCAATGCACATCAGTAAGGCAAATCTCTCAAGTATGGCATATGTGCTCTCGTGGACACGCTTTAAATACTGCAATTACAAATAAGTTAGACTTAAGATTTAATCTTCATACTGTTTCAAAATTGATTCTAAAAATGGCGAAGGTCAAGGTACTTTGAGAAAGTCAAATGGGTCACTTTACCTGTTGAGTTATAATAAGTAGAATTAACATGGGCAAACCAATCTCCACACAATTTGCGAGCTGAAAAGACAACCGAATTAGATATCAGAGCTTACTTTGTCCTTCAAGTTCCAACGAGTTATCCTAGTAAAGGGAAGGTGAGAAATAATTTACCATTGGGAAGCCCCTCTGAAACAAGCCAAGACCCACCACACAAACGACTGGAACAATCGAAACAGGACTGAATAATCTGCAGTCAAATATAAATGTTCAGAAGAACGAACAAGAAGATACAAATATATCAAGGGACTAGTGACTGTTTTCTAGCCTTGCTTGCTTAGAACTTAAAATGATGAGGTAAGAGAGGAAAGCTTCGTGATTATTGTATTGTTACCTTGTAAGAGTTCCCCATGCCTTACTATACCCAATGAGGATATTGAAAAATGACGAGACAATCAATGATCCTTGAATAGCTCTCATTGTATGGACAAATCTCTGCGAAAACACCCTGAAACTTATTAGTATTGAACTGAACTTGGAAATTTTGAACACGGTATATATGGTATGAGAAAAGTCCTGAGATGACTAAGCCAGAATGGCCGTTCTCCGTCAATCTATGAACCCCTAACGAGATAAATTCGAGTAATGTCCATGAAACTCGTAACCAATAACATTAGAACTTCTCATTGAAGTCGTATTTCAACATACCTGATGCTCGGAGGAGAATCTGCTATCAGAAAAATCTCGAATGATCGACATTACTGGTAGAACAAATGCAAACGACGGACCCATTACAGTAGGAAGACGTGTCCCAATTAAGGTTTGAAGAAGTGTATTTATTCCTCCCATAAACAACAAAGTCTGAATCACTCGGGCCTTGTCTCCCTGTTTCATTTTTCCGTGAGTAGATAGAATTTTGAATTTGTTCATCAAGAACCAATAGTAAAGGAAATAGACCTATACTTACATGATCTCCACCCATTTGCGGAACGAGAATGCTGGCAATCATGACCGTAGTTCCTAGCATCACAATGTAATGTTGGAAGCCCAGTATAACCATTTCCGCTGTAAAATTTTAAATTAGTTCTGGATCGACCTAGACCTTAAGTAACCAACTAATACCTTTCAGCCAATCAAAATACTCATAATAGATTCAAACCGATACGTATATTAGTTTGCTCTACTAAAAAAAAAAAATACTTTTTAGCCACATATCTTGTACTAACACACGTGCAAAATGAATTTGCATATCTTGAATTGGAACATTAGATCAGTTCGTTATAGGAAATCGATAAGATAATGTACATTCCGAATTTCCGATAGGAAGTTAAACCAATCGACTGAAATGGTGTGTTTGGATGCAAGATTCTTGAAGAGGGACATGTGGGGACTAGGAATTCATAAGGAATCTGGTTCGTGGGGACATGAGGGGACCGTGGATAAGCAAGAATCTGGTTCGCTAGAGCTGTTTGGTGTCCAAATCCCCGGAATCTTCTTACTCCCAAGGGAACTAAATTCCTACCAAATCGCCAACAACCCTTAGTTGGAGTAGTAAGAGATGTAGTCCTCCACTTACGAGATCAGGGGTTCGAGGCACGCTGCCAATTTCCCAAAAAGAAAAAAATCTACCAAATCCATTAATCCAAACACAACTAACTTACTCTCTTTCACAGCAAGAATTGGCAGAATTTATTTAAGGATTGAAAGAATTAGGTTAAATATTATACTACTCCTACATAAAGATCTGATTAACAAAAAAAACCCAACTTTTAGTTAACTTTAGTTTTTTGAAATTTAAATTAGAAAACATTTTAGGTAGGAATGATCAATAAGTATATAAAAAAAAAACAAGTAATAATAGGGGGAAAAGAAAACAGAGTAATAAATAAAGTACTGACGCCATGAAGGATTAGAGTGAATGCAGAAATGAAGTTGATGAAGTTGTTCAGCTGGAGTAAAAATAGTTCCTCTTGTTTCTGAAATTGGTGGTGCTCCTCCTCCATGAAGTGGTGGTACTCCTACCGGAGGTGGTGTATGGTGATGGGTCTCTACCATTTCCTCTTCTTCTTTCTGAAACTATGTGGTGAGTTTTTTTCTTTCAAAAAACAGAGTAAATTACTACTCAAAATTGAAGAGAGAGAGAGAGAGAGAAAAGGTAGTAGAGAGAGAAAGAAGAGTAAGAGGAATTAAGGGTAGTGGGGAATTGAGAAGTCAATAACTAGTAATGGGCAAAAAGAGAGTCGGTGATCATTAATACCTAGGAAGTTGCAGTGAATTTTAAAACTTCTTCTTCTTCTTCTTGAAGAAACAAATGCTATAAAAAAAATACTGTAAAATAGTAGTACTAGAAAAGAAGGAAATTGGGATGGTAGTAGTCCTTTATTTATTTGTTTCTCTCACTATGAAATGGGTTTCTCTCTTTCTCTCTCTAGAATTTAGGATTGTCTTATGGGCAAGAATAAGTAAGATGAGGTCTTCATCTTCTTCTATTCTTCTTCTTCAAGAAGTGGCAAGGTAACAGTGGAAAGGGGCCCACATGTGATTCTGTTGACTACCTTCCAATTTCTCATTTCTCAAGTGGAGATCATGCATGTGGATTGCACATGTGTTAGTTATATGGGTTAATTCCGTTTTGGCCCCCGATTTGTGACTAACTCGCCGTTTTGGTTCCTATAAGTGTCCGACAGTTCGTTTTGGCCTCCGATTTGTGACCAACTCGCCGTTTTGGCCCCCATAAGCGTCCGACAGTTCGTTTTGGCCCCAAAAATTTCCTATTTGGCCCAAATTTTATCCAACCTCTCAATTCTACCCCAATGGCATTTCTGTAATTTATATTTTTTCTTTTTGTTTGTCCACCTCATCTAATCTCTCCTCCACCACACCACCTCCTCTCCACCTCACCCTTCTTCTCCGGCGGAATGTTGCCGGCCGAAATTTCTTGTTTTTGTTGAGTGTTGAATTGGAGATGCTCTCAGTTACTAAGGACATCTCCAAATAATTCTGTTTTGGCCCCCGAGGGTGAGGTGGAGAGGAGGTGGTGTGGTGGAGGAGAGATAAGATGAAGTGGCTGATAAATAAAGGTGCGATGTGGTTTTACTTGTTTTTAACCTTTTTTCACAAATAATTCTGTTTTGGCCCCCGAGGATAATTTCGTCAAAAATTTAGCCCTTAGGGCTAAAACGAACTGCCGGACACAATTGGGGGCCAAAACGGCCAGTTAGTCACAAATTGGGGGCCAAAACGGAATTAACCCTAGTTATATTATGTAGTTAGAGCATGTCCAATGCAACGCTCCGCCCATCCAAGAATTTTTGAGTTTTTTTTTTTTTTTTTTTTTTGTAAAAAACTCCCTCCAATGTAACACTCAATTTGGATCTCAAAATGACGTGATATCATTTAATGTTTAAATATCTAAAAAAAAAACTCCATATTTGAAATTTTTTTTTTTAAGGTCTCAATTGGTCACTCAATATTAAAAGCAAATCTAACCATCTAGAAACCACACCTAAGTGATTTTTAAGTTTTTAGAGTGTTGCATTGGAGATGTCTTTTGAATTGAGGATCACAGCAACATTAACATCTAGGAAAGAGAAACTCAATTGAGCCTTGACACATAGGACAATTAAATTTTTTTTTTTTAATTTTGCATTAGAGATGTTCTTAGTAACTAAGAGCATCTCCAATTCAACACTCAACAAAAACTCAATTAATTCAATGTGTCAAGTATGAATTGAATTTCCCTTTCCTAGGTGCCACTATTGAGATACTCAATTCAAAATACTTCTTCAATGCAACACTAAAAAACCTTAACATTTACTTTTAGATTTACTCTTGTTTCTTATTTTAATATATAAAATGATGATGTGGACCAATTGAGATACAACAATAAATGTTGAGATACTCAAAAGAAAACTCAAGTGTTGCATTGGAAAGTGTTTTTTTGTTAAAAACTCAAATAATAGTACGTGTCAAATTGAGTTTTTCAAGTTGAGTATCTGATTGGAGATGCTCTAATACACATAAAAACAAGGAAAATTTAGTCAACATTTCCTTAAAATAATTTTGTTAAAAATAGTTCATCAATTTTTTTAGGCTTCAGCTTCTTGTGGCAGTTGTGTCATTTTTATTTCAGTGAAAAGACTAAATTAACTTTGGTCAAGAAAATGAAAATTTTCTTTTTTCAAATTTATTTTCCTCTTTCTCTCTCTTCACCAACGTTTGTCACAATCAGTGAAAATTAACGTTGGATCGTTGATTTCATGTTCAAAGCAAAGAATTAAGGGCTTCAATTTCAAATTTGAATTAAGTAGTAAGTTATTACCACTTAATCTTATGTATATTTGAATGTTGCTTTGTTTGTAGTTTTTGTATTTCATCTCAAAACCCAAAGAACCATTAGGGATTTCATATTCAAAATCTAATTATTTAGTAAGTCATACTTATTAACCATATACAAATGTGAATATTGTTTTTGTTTTAATCTTTTATATAAAGAATGGGTCTAGGTATTCAAGTTCATGTAGTTATTTCGTCAATATATTTGTGAACATGAAGTGTTTGATAAATGTCTTTAAGCACAGATATGAGCATTCTATATTGGAGTTGTATATGAACTGTGTTTGTTACTTGTGATGAGGAAGTAGTATATCTGAGCAGTCTATATCTGAGTTGTATTTAAACCATGTGTTTGTTACATGTAGTGAGCAAGTAGTATATCACATTACACTTAGATTAATATTTTGTTCTCATTATTTCAACTTAACGCAAACACCTTGCAAGCACATTGAAAACACCTTGCAGAGTCTTGAAAACACCTTGTAGAGCCTTGCAAACACCTTGCAACTAACTCATTGCAAAAAAAAATTTGAATGGATTTCATTAAAGCGAAATCTTACATGTTTCTTTTAAACTTTTTCAATAGTTCTCGAAGTTAACTAAAACGCTAAAATCGAAAGTATCCATCTTTAATGCTTCTTCTGAAATGTTTATATTCTCAATGAGCATCCGATGTCAAAGAAGGATATCATTGGTTATCATTGGTCACTTTTAGTATTGAAAATGAAATATGGAAATGGTATCACTTAAACTCCATGATGTCATACGATGAGAATCGTAAGATCAAGGCTGTCAAATTCTACACATGTGCGAAGAAAATGGTAAACTTCAACTCTTGATTTGCTTTATACTGGATAGTGTAATTTAACTTATACTAAAATGTTTAAAACTAAGTATTATATTGTAGATAAACATTGTGGATGACTTTCTTCATTTAGCTTATAATAATTCGCGTCCAAAACCTCCTTCATGAATAATGAGAATGCAAGTAGATTGTCCTCAACAATTAGAAATTTCGTAAATATAAATTCATCATTTTTTAGGATACTTACCAATGAATCATCAGAAGTAATGATTTTGATTATTTATCAACTCAATGACTTGTATTTTCTTTACAAAGTCGATTGTGTTTTATAAGTGTGCCAGTTTATTTCAAATATCACAAAGGGCAATGATATTGAAAAAATGGAGGTTGAACCATTTGAGATGACAAAATTTAAAGGAATGATAATTGCTGATGTAATCTCAGAAGATAAATACTACTGGTCTAAATAAATAAAAAATTGTTTGAATTTGTCTCTTGGATGTGAAACTTTTGATGAATGAATAAATGTGTTTCTTGGATGTGAATATTTTGTTGAAGATTGTGATATGAAATGTGATTTATGATAATTGAATTAGATCAATGTTTGTCTTCTTTTTGTTTTCATGTTTGTCTTTACTTTGGGTTGTTAATAGATTGTAAACACCTTGTAGTGCCTTGCAAACACCTTGCAGAGTCTTGCAATGACCTTGTAGTGTCTTGCAAACACCTTGCAGTGCCTTGCGAAAGGTTTGTAAATTACTTTTTGAATTGATTGAAAGGGTTCAAAAAATAATTACATAATGCTTAAATGTTTCTTTTAATATTTTTAAATAGATTCTAAATTTGAAACACTTAAAGTTGCATTTTTTTCAACTATTAGTTGTTTTAAAATTTGTACAAGAAAGGGTCTCCGCCTCTGAACCGCTGTACAAAGAAGGTCAACAACAACTACCAGATAAATTTTCAAGCTCTTAAAGTTACATTTTTTTAATACTATTATTGCTTTGAATATTCTTGCAAACACCTTGCAGTGTCTTGCAAACACCTTGATGTTCCTTACAAACACCTTGCAGTGTCTTGCAAACACCCTGCAAACTTCCAAAGCTTTCATGAAGTTTTGAATTTGAACATAAATACCTATCATGATTATCCAGAAGAAACATTCTTCATAGGCATTGCAGCATTTCATCAAACAACTTCTCAACTATTTCAACCAACCCAAATTTTGTACAACTGATGGGTCATGAAAATGTCCCATCTAAGTCGTTTAATTTAGCCAAGTTAGTCGGTTTCGAGTCTTTATTATAATAAAATGGTTGGTTTTCTTGATTAGGTGTCTTTTGCGGAGTTAGATGTGAAAAACGGTTAAAAACGAGGAAAAGACGCATGAAGGGTATTTTGGTCACTTGGAGTCAAGGACAATCTGGTAATTTGGCCAAGGTCAGTGCGTGGTTGAAAAGTAGAGGTCGAGACGAGTCCGTAGGAGAAAACGGAAGTCAATTCGGAGTCCGGATGAGTGAAAAATGCAAAGTCAAAGTCAGGTCAACATTTGGTCAGCTTTCGGTACAATGTCGGGCATTATTTTGGCGCGCGGTACACCAAGGAACACGTGGCGCGCTCCGGAGGTCGTTGTATCTAATTCCCGTGTTTTCGCTTAACATTGAAATGGCCCCTATAGGCCTGATCTGGTGTAGCGCGTTGCAATTTAGTACGGTAGTCCCACTTCAACGTTGTAATCTTGACTGTTCTTCTCCGCGTGTCCCAGATCGACGGTTGCTGAGCGTCCTTCTCAATCTAATGCTTCTGTGTAGCCCGTTGCAACTTAACTCCGTGCACCCAATCCCACGTTTTAATCTCAACCTCTCGCTTCCGCGTTTTCAAGATCTGACGGCTTCGGATGGTTTGCTCCTTTATCCCATTCGCGTGTTACCCGAAGCTGTTTATTAACGTGCTCCCGGACGCGTGTCACTTTCCCGTCTTCCCAGATCCCGCGTTTTCTTCATCCGACGGCTGCTGTATCTCTCTCAACTTAACACTATAATTCCGGCTACACCAAATCAGCCGAAATTCCCACAACTAACCCTAGCCGCCCAGACTTGTCCTTTCTTCATATTTAACCCATTAATTCCCAAAATGACCCTATCTTTGAAATCTTTTTACCATTTAACCCAACCAAAACCCTAACCCTATAAATAAATCCCTTTCTCCTCCATTAGAAGCTAGACTTGCAAACCCTCTCAATCCCTCTTCTCTATCTCCCTTCTTCTCTATTCCCTTACCTTCTCTTCTCTACTTTTCTTTCTCTAACCTATTATCTATTTTCCCAACGTAATCCATCTTTTCCATTATTTTTCCATCTTTCTCTACTACTACTTCTTCTCTACCACTATTCTTTCTTCCATTAATAGTCTTCTTCTTCTTCCTTCCATATTCTTCTATCATCTTTACCCTTTTCATCTCTTCTTTCCAACTTCTTTCTAGATCTAATTTCTTCCTTCTCTTTCTTTTTCTTATTTGGGTGGCAATAAAATAACTATTACTTGGAATTCTTGGAGTAAGATTCTTGAGCACAAATGGAGCAAATCTTGGATAAAATGGAGATACATGGGGATATGGAATTTGATTGGTGATTTCTTTCCATTAATTTCTTAGTATTTTCATTT
>BEHA01050252.1:89057-111334 GCA_002897215.1 Eschscholzia californica subsp. californica | reverse complement strand
AAATTGTCGTTAGAATTGTTAGGAGAACGGATTCAGAAAACCCTAGGCTCTCCCCCATTTGAGTTCCTTGTATCATTTGTAATTATTTTATTTCCATAATTTTATTTTAATATTTTATTCAAAACCAAAAATCGAATCATTACAAAAACCGTCTTACTTCCAAGTCTTAGAATAGATTTCACTTAGTCTCTGAGGAACGAACCGGACTTACCGGAATTATCACTTGACGCCCGTATACTTGCGGGTGGTGACCTATTTAGGGTAACCTTTTTAGGCCCATCACAAACAAAGTCCATCCTGTCATAGCCCTTTTACCAAATGTTTTTAGCAGCGCCTTTGGACAAAATGGTTGCCCCAACTTGTAGTCAACTTGATACTTTCATTCTCAAATTTGTCAAAATGTTTTTTTTTAGCCAAGGGAAACAATTCCATTCATAAGTGATAAAATCACAATGTTACATAGATGATAATTCTTATTTCTCTCCTCTGAAAACTTCATGAGAGTTACATATCTTTAAATGCAAAGTGCCTCATGAAGGGAAAGAAATGGGACTAGACACAGACACAACTATCCTAAAGATCGAGAAAAAAGACCCTAATGGTCGAAATTTGTCAAAATGTTAAAAGAATAAAAGTTCACTCAAAAAGATATAGACTTTATGTAAAACAAACGCCATTTTGTTGCTCTGAACTCAAAAACACGATTTTAATCACTGCATAGGAGTATGTGGAATAAAAAAAGAAGTACGAAAAGCATAGTTTAATTGTGCAGAAAGATAGGTTATAAGGTGTGTAGAGACATGAGACTAAGAGAGCACGACACTGAATTTGAATGAAAATTTTTATTTATAAACTATTAACCATTCTCGAAACCCAAGTAGTAAACATTAATATACCCCGGACTCGATCCATGGAAATCTCCCTATGTTTTTCCTTACTTGCATGTGCTCCATCGGCAAGCTTGACTATAGCACCTTCTCCTTCGCTAGCTAGGGAGAGATTTATGTTTTCTGATTTTATTGATGGCCATTACAGAGCTAACTAAAAATTTCAAAGAACAATGTAAAAGAATAAAAATGTAAAATTTTACAGAAAATATAGAAATTTCCACCGATCTTAAAGTCATTCTGATAGCAACACATTTGTTTAAAAAAATAGTCGTAAATAACTAACTAACCACAATAGGAAAAACCAACTACCAAACCTTTTAGTATAATATTGAACACACTTTTAGTTAATCAAAATCTCTTGTTACAGAGATCATATGTATGCGTTTACTTTGATTAATAATTATGAATTGGTCGATCCGCTTTCGACTCCGTTGCTCACGTTTATTATTTTCTTCACATCATACTAATTACTTCTCGGAGCACCGACGAATCTCATAATCTTTTGAAGAAATTGATACATAAACTTTAATTAAAAATTGACTAGAGAGAAAGAGAGTTTCGAGGTGTGATCTGATTATAGTTAGTTTAATTAGTTACTACAAGTTTATATAAAGAAAGTGATCCATGAAGTGCGGGTCAAATGGGGTCTGATGGGTTGTCCTAGGTATTTGAGACCTATTAATCAATGCAACCCACCCACCAGTACCATAGCTAGATGCTTCCTATGTGCATGAGCACTTGTATTTAAGCTACCCTCTTACTCCCTTCCTATTCATCATTATCAATCAATTATCACTCCTCTCTAGCTACCAGCTTCTAGTTGCTGGTTTCACCTATCTTAATATTACCTTCAAACAGACTTTATTAGTCAGGTTGGTTTAATTTTTATGTTGTTTTTACTTCATGTTTTTCAAATATATATATACATATGTATATATACTAGCTTGTAATTTTCACCATTCGAGTTCGAGCTCATCATTATAGTCCATGCTCCAGACATTCTAAGTTATGTGAGACTATCACATCCCTTACTTTTAGAGATTGACGATATGTACTCGAATTTGGTACACTACTATGGCGACACATGTGCTAGCAGTCATTGTTATTGCCCCTGTTTTGCGACCTCTAAGCTAAGTGAGACTAACACATCCTTTAGTTTAGAGACTATCACATCCCGTCGGGCATATAATCACTACCGACGGTTTCCAAGATTATCGTAGCGAAAAATGAAGTGGTCGTTACATGAGATACTACTTACTAGGGTTGTTTTTCTATCTTACAAATTCTCTTTCTTCCACATACAGGAATTAGAGAGTTGAGATTGTCTTGTTATAAAACTAAAGAGTATGGGAGGAGCCATGTTGCTGCGAGTATTATTAGGAGCACTGGCTTGTTTGAGTGTTGCTTTTGTGGTGAAAGCAGAAGATCCATACAGATACTTCACTTGGACTGTTACTTATGGCACTATTTCTCCTCTTGGTGTCCCTCAACAGGTACCTTTTCGGCTTTTCTCCTCTCATTCTTGTCCCCGCTTGTTTGTGTAGATATTCAACTCAAAACTAATCGCCAAGAGTGGACTATATACGTACATATATATTCGAGCCTAACACGTGTCTTTTTCTCCACATTGGTTATCAGTGTTAAGTTTGTAAATACGACCCAACCCAAAACCAAGCGGCAGTAGATACATATCAGCCTTTGTAATGTCAGACGTAATTTGGGCCTAATTACGTGTGTTTTATCGGGTGACTTGCAACTTGTCTAGCCAAATGGCAGATCATGTCTTAGCTCAAGTCTGATACCATGTTAAGCTTGTAAACATCCAACTCAAATTCAGTTAGCAATAAGCGGAGAGACCTTAAATATAAAAGTATTTGTTACTATAGTAGACTTTGTCCATGTGAGACCATTCTCACAATCAGATACTCTTCATATAACTTGATCTAATTAGTGATCTCTCTTTACACTTGCAGGGTATCCTCATCAATGGACTGTTTCCAGGTCCTAGAATTGATGCTGTCACTAATGACAATGTTATTGTTAATGTCATTAACAAGTTAGACCAGCCCTTTCTCATTACATGGTGAGCCTTCTCTGTTTCTTTCTTCTTTGCATTAATAATGTGGGCCTACTACCAATCAGGCCCATATTTGAGGTCTTATTATAAAAATCAAGAAATACTAAATTATGTTTTGCTTGAAGGAATGGAATCAAGAACAGGAAGACCTCATGGCAAGATGGAGTTCTTGGAACCAATTGTCCTATCCCTCCAAACACAAGCTACCAATACAGACTACAAGTCAAGGATCAGTTTGGAACATTTACTTACTTCCCTTCAACCATTATGCACAAAGCTTCTGGTGGATTTGGAGCCTTTAATATCTACACCAGGCCCAAAATCCCACTCCCCTTCCCTACCCCGGCTAACGACTTCACCTTCCTTGTCGGTGACTGGTATAAGGCTGGCCACAAGGTTCGTTACGTATAAAAACATATTTTTGAAGTGTTTATATTCACAAGATAGAAAAGCCAAAGCTGCAAGCTCGGCGAAACAATGGGGCGAGATCAAGCCCAAAAAGGCCCAACATGGGTTACTTTTATGGTCGTCTCGAAAGATAGATAGAGCCTCTTTAGGCCTCATTTGTCATTCTTGTCATAGGTTGCATGTTTGAATACTTACTGTGGTATATTCTTGAAATTTGCAGGCATTAGAACAAACCTTGGACTCAGGTAGATATCTTCCCTTGCCTGATGGTGTACTAATAAACGGACTAAAAAGCGGTTCTAAGGTTGTCGGAGATCCAGGTGATTATCGTTAAACTTGACCTTAATTAATGCAGTTGAATTAGTTCCAAAGTCATGAATGTTTTTATTGACTCTAAAGATGGTTTCAAACTATTTTTTTTGTTGTTTCAGGACAAACTTACATGTTCAGAATATCAAATGTTGGTTTGTCAACATCTATCAACTTTAGAGTTCAAGGCCATAAAATGAAGCTGGTCGAAATCGAAGGATCTCATACAGTTCAAGAACTATATGACTCTCTTGATGTACATGTTGGTCAATCCATTGCTGTCCTTGTCACCTTAAATAAATCACCAAAGGACTACTATATTGTTGCTTCATCACGATTTACTAGTCGCGTTCTCACTTCAACTTCAATACTTCATTACTCGAACTCTCGTGCTAAGGCTTCTGGTCCTCTGCCAATTGGTCCGACTACCCATGTTCACTGGTCTTTGAAACAAGCTAGAACCTTCAGGTACATCAAATTGTTTCAAACTTACGATGTTTAGTACTAATTAAGGTGTGCAATATTTAAGTTACTTACTTACTGTCTAAATTTGACTTGCCCGAGTCTGACTTGTCTAAATCTTAGTCTTTTGGGTCCAACATTACCAATTAGAGTCACAATAGTCATTTCAGGTTATTGTAGACAACGGCCTCTTAAGACAGTCAATTTATGCATGACTCGAATCGACCCAGCTGAATCAACCCGAGTCAGTCACTCAGAGCACAACTCAGATTAAAAATTAACAGTTTCGAAATCTGACCCGAGTCGATTCATATCTCTAATCAGATTTCAGATCTGAAATTGAAACAAGAACACCGCCTAAGATTGTTTTAAAGAGGTTGCTGAAACCCTAACTGGATCTCTTATTTTGACAATGTAGATGGAACTTATCCGCGAGTGCAGCAAGGCCAAACCCACAAGGTTCATATCATTATGGTGCCATAAAGTTTACGCGGACGGTTGTTTTAGGAAACTCAGAAGCTAAAATCAATGGAAAATTAAGATATGCTGTTAACGGTGTTTCCTATGTCAACCCTGGGACACCATTGAAGTTAGCTGATTACTTCAACATTCCTGGAGTATTTGATTTGAAAACAATCAAGAGCAAACCTGGTAAAATTGCACCTAAGTTTGGAACCTCAGTCATGGGGCTTGCTCTCCATGACTATGTGGAACTTATATTCCAAAACAATGAGAAAACAGTGCAAACTTGGCATCTTGACGGCAATGACTTCTTCGCTGTCGGATATGGGCCTAAAAAATGGACAGAAGCTAGTAGGAAATATTACAATCTAATTGATGCACCAACAAGATACACAATTCAAGTGTACCCAAGTTCATGGAGTGCTGTTTTATTGCCATTAGACAACAAGGGTATGTGGAATTTAAGGTCTGCAATTTGGCCAAGACGATATCTTGGGCAGGAGTTGTACTTCAGAGTTTGGAATGATGAAAACAGTCTCTTCACCGAATATGGTATTCCTGCGAACACACTTCGATGTGGCAAAGCCAAGGGTCATTAAATTAGTATTTTCGTTAACATTTATAGTATGCTATCATGCATTATTCAGCCAATTTTTATGGCTTTTATTAGTTTCTATGGTCACGATGGTGTGACCGTGTTATCTACAACTAAAGTGGTAGTAGTATTAGTAATTGAAGTTGAAGAAGAACTTGTAGCAGGGTAAACCTAAGAAAAAGGTGAGGGGGAGAAGCATAGCTAGTTATTTTTACAAGAAATGTCAGTATCTTACTGTTGTTTACATCTCCTTTTTATCTTCATAGTAATGAGAAAAAACTTTTTCCTATTCCCAATTTTATTTCATGTATTCTTCGGATATGTTTTATCCCTCTGACCTAAGAGCATCTCTAATGCAAAACTCAAAAGAATCTCTATTTGTCATATGTGTCAAGTCTCAATTGAGATTCTCACTCCTATGTGGCGGAAATAGAGACCTTCAACTCTTTTGCGTCTCCAATGCAAAACTCTAAACTTATCTCATTTACTTATATGTCGTAGTTATTTTTGAAAAGAAATAATTAGTTATTTAGAAAATATAGAAGACTCAATTTCTATTGGTCGAAATTCAAATATTGATGAGTTGGACAATTAGAGATATCTAAAGAGGGTACTCTAGAAATAGAGGGTCCTCTTGAGATATCATGAGGTGGTTCATAGAGATTATCGTCCCTAACTCTCTCAGGAAGTTCCTGCCCAGTATGATGTTGTAGGCATGCATCTTGTCGACTATGGTGAAATTTAACATTATCGCTTTCTTCATTTTTCCTTCTCCTATCAGTACGGGTAGCGATGTTGTCCAATCGGTTTCGACTTGATTGTCAAATGAACCCTGTCAAACAAGACTTATATGATTAGAGATGGTGAAGACTTACCCCGAATTTTTGGAAGCATGTTCGACTCATGACTTCAGTCGAGCTTCCTGTGTCGACTAGGATGCGCCCTACCCTCAATTTGGCTACTACTGCCGTTATCACCAGTGGGTCCGCGTGTGGGGTTATTACCCCCACTAGGTCATCGTCGGTGAAGATGATGGGTGGCGTCTCCACACTAGGTTTTATAAATAGAACTAGTGGGTTTTTCGCCTCGTTGGCATATCTGCGTTGTTCTCCTTTGGTAGTTCCGTTGAGAGTCGGTCCTCTTGAGATAGTATTGATGTTTCCCATGACCCCGGTTGGATCCTCTAAGCCTTTGGTTGTTTTCTTGATGGTCGGGTTCTGTTCGTCGGAATCCAGCCCAGACCCGACTCCTGCTCTGTTTGACGACCTTTTATTCTTGTATTCGTAGGGACATTGCCCCTTCTGGATGTATTTGTCCAGCTCACCTTTCCTCACCATTTCTTCGATGAGGTTCTTGAGATGTCGGCAATTGTCAGTTTTGTGACTCTAACCTCGGTGGTGAAGGAGTTGAAGGAGATGTCCTTCGACCAAGATGGCAATGCGAGCAATATGTTGGCTAGGACAATTGATGAAGAAGATCATCAAGTCCGATTGATTTAGGGGTCGTAGTGTTTAGCTAGAAACCAACTACGATCGTCGAATTACGAAGTAATTCGCGGCTAACTTCGATCGGATCCTACATCGGGTTACACATAAGAATGGGTATTTAATCGGATGATATGACTAGTGGGAGTGTGATATAACATTGGGAATGTCCCATAAACATATCTCACAGGCCTAGATAGAATTTGGGCAAAAGATAGCAAAAGGCCTGAAATAAGGGTTTTGGGCTTAGACCGATTCGAGTACTTATTCTAGGACTCGTATTGGGCTGAATTTTGGAGGGTTAGTTTCTGATATAATAAGCATTATATCTGCAAATTTTCGTGGTGTTTGGACACATCCTCCTTAGGTAATTGAGAAAATATCAATAGTTGCTATTTTCGACAATTTCCCTAAATCTTATTCTAAAGGGTGTTTTAGGAAACCTAAAAGGAGGTGGATTCTTATTAGGGTTCTATATAAACACTCTTAGGGCAGAGAATAAGGTGTGGAATTTCTCTCTGAGCTTTCTTACTCTACCACATCAAGTAGAGAGGAGAAAGTGAGCTAATTCCCAAGCTATCTTCTAGTCAAGCAAGAAGAAGGTCTTCTTATTATCAAACCACCATTGGAGTACTAGCGAGCTTTCAAGGAGGGAGATTAAATACACTATTCGGTGTCCCAAGTAGAGGAGCTACGTTTGAAGCTCTTGGTCTTCTTTAATCTATTCAACTAGTTCGAGGGAAATAGCGATTAAGGTAATCTATTATCTCCATTAGTTTAATTACTAGTTTTGCATGATGATCTCGGGGATACTAGTGTTAGACATTAGATGTCGTTATCCGCTATAAACACTAGTATAAGGGTATAAATCCCTACAGGTGGAAGGCGCATCACGCGGTCATGTCTCTGAACCCGAACTCCTCTTTGTCATCGTTGGGTCTGGGTAGTTCCGCTTTTCTTTTTGCTATGAGCAAGGAATGAAACTTCGAAAAATTTCGGCCGACATGGCCGAAATTTTTCGGTTTTTCACCCTAACGAAGTAAAAATACACATACATGTTTTTCGTGTCAAATTTCGGTGGAAATCTGACCGAAATTCCGAAATTCCGAAAATCGTGGAAATCTCAAAAACCCTAGAAGATCTGACTAATGGGGGAACAACCAAGAGATAAGATTCGAAATTATTTTGTCTGGGTTGATGATTGAGTTCTATTTAAAAAAACTAACAGATTAGAAGTTCTTTAAAATCAACTCATACCTTGTTTTTTCTTTTTCATCTTCTCTGATTTTTATTTGTTCTTGAGTTCTTCATTTATTTCTTCATCAAAATAGTCCATTTGATATGTTAGTTTGGAGGAAAATATAGAGAGAGAGAGGAAAGAGATTTGGTTGAAGAAAAATCTAGAGAGAGTATTCGATTTACACAGAAGAAATAGGGAAGATGACGATAGAATTTAGGATTTAAGGGGATCTGATTTTTTATAGTTGAGCAGATATATCAAAATTGATGTTTGATTTATTTTGTCCCCCTGATTTTATAGTTTGTTTGATTTTAATCCCTGAAATAACTGACATTATTGCAGATTAGTCCTTAAATTAACAGTTTATTGCAGATTAACCCTATCATTGCAGATTAACCCTCTAACTAACCGACTATATTACAGATTAGCCCTCTAACTAACATAATTTATTGCCAATTAGCCCTATTATTGACATTTTTTGTTATTTCTTTTTGTAAAATTTCCACACAGTCCGAAACGTTTCCACGAAACGTTTCCACTTTTGGACCCACCGAAACTTCCACCGAAACCGAAGTTTCATTCCTTGGCTATGAGTAACTGTAAAATTTCCTACTTACCTTTCACCAACGGGGTATAGGTGGCGAAGTCAGATCTGGGTCTTCTGCTTCGTTCTCGTACCCTGGGAGGCCTAACTTCCTCCCGTTCTTTATTTCGGGTCGGTTCGCTTTCATACGGGATGTTGGCCACCTCCTTCATTCGTCGGAAGTTTTCTTTTTTCCTAATGAATTGTTGCACCCTCTCTATCAGCTCTGCAAGAGTATCTGGTTCCCTGTCAGAGATGTCTCTAATGACATCGTCCTGCCTAAGGCCTCTCGACAGAGAGGCGAAAGCGACTTTTGGCTCCAGATCGGGGACCTGAACCATGAGGTTGCGGAACCTCTGCCAATAAATCGCCAAAGTCTCGTTTTTTCCTTGAACCACGTTTAACAGCTCGTTGGTCTTTCTCTTGATTGTGGTGCTTCCTCGGAAGGCGTCACAGAAGACCTGGGCAAGTTGTACTTGATTGATCCCGGGGCCAGCGCTTGGTAGCATGCCTGGGTTGGTCCTTTTAGGACGGTGGCGAAGACTACGCACCATATATTCTGGTTGGTCGTGCATAGGTTCATTACTGCAGTATAGTTGTTGATAAACACTCCCAGGTCCTCCAAGCTGTGGTAACGGTCTAGTGCTGGGCACTTGAAATTCTTCGACTTCTCAGATTCCAATATCTCTCGACAGGGAGGGGGTTGGTGGATTACTGCTTTCCCCCACAGTCTCTTTTTCTCGAGTTAGCTCTGCTACCTGATGTATGAGCACTTCGCATACGGTTGGGGCGTCCGTGCACCCTTCGTCAACTCCCTTCTTTTTAGGGATGTACGGTCGGTTGGGGTCTAATGCTCCGTATTCGTCCAAGATATTCTCCAAATGCATCTGGTCGCCAGGTTGTAAAGTCAGAGCTCCGAAAGAGAATGCATTACCGGGTGAGAAGAACCTATGCGCGTGCCTCTTGATTACTTATTCTCTCTCTTCGGGTGTTGCGGCTTTCCTGGCCGTCTCTGCTTTGCGGAGGCTTTCCTCCAGTCGTTTTGGCTCCTCATCCCTTAGGAGGTTGTCGGCCTTGACTTGTTCTAGCTCGGCCATGAGCTCGACTGGGTTGCGGGAACCTGTGTGGTGATCCGCGTGGGGTGTGCTCGCCTGAAGACATGTCTGCCTGAGGGACTCAGGGAAGTAGTTAGTCTGAAAAGTTTAATAAATAGGGTTCGGGTTACCGAATTGATGATTTTGCTGGAGAGATGTCCTCCTTCTAGCGCCAAATAGAGTGTTGCATTGGAGACAGGGCCGACCCTGACCCAAAGCGAGCAAAGCCTCCCTTTGGGCCACCAATTTTGGGGGGCCTCCCAGCTATTAGTTTATGCAAGAAAAAATTCTGACCCAATCCGTTAATACAAGTCATAAAGGCACCTTTCATTAAAGAAGCCCTCTCCAAAGTAGATAATCAGCAAAACAGACAATTCTTGGGCCCACCTCCCACTCATCCCTAAATCTAATATTTTTCTTTCTCTGCTGTACGGGAACACACAAGTCGCCACTCCACTTTTTATTTCTCTTCGTTCTTGCATCTTCAACTTTTCTTCATCATTATTTCAAAAAAAAAACTTTTCTTCATCTCAATAGGAATCTCTCTAAATATTGTATGTATATTATTTCTGGTTTAGCCATTCACAACGTTACTTGGATCAATCCATGGCCATGAAAATGGGTCCCTCACAACTAATTTAATCCCTGTATGTTGGAATTTTGAGTTTGAGAGGGATTGGGAGGGAGATTGAGACTGACGGAGGGAGAAATCGAGATCATATGACAAATGGATAAAGTAGTGAGAGCAATTTCTCTCATCTCAACCTTCGTCTCAATTGTCATGAACAAGGAAGATGATGAAGGAAAATAACCTTCTCTAGTGTGAACACTACAATAATCAAGTATTACACTAAATAGCTGAGATGACACTTCCAATAAGCAAGAAGAATTTTTTTGTTGAAGAGGCAAGAAGAATTTAGAGTGTATTTTTAAGGACCTCTAAAATAACTTCCTCCCGATCACCAATAACTTCCTCCAGATCACCAAGGAGTTTGTAATAGTGTCATTGGAGATGATGTTTTTTTAGCAAAAACTCGGCAAAAGTTCAAAGGGGCACTCAAAATTTTAGAGCGTTCCCATTAGAGATTCTCTAATGGACGCACAGGTCGAAACCTACTGATGAATGTGTTTTGACAACCATTCCAATAAAGGAGAAATTGAACAAAAAACATAAAGAAATGACGTAAATTGAGCAAGAGAGAAATTTGTAGGGAGAATAAATGAGAGAGCGAAAGAGAGGGAGAGAAAAAAAAAAGTATAGACTTAAGAGACAGAGAGAGAGAGAGATAAAAGGACAGAGGGAAGAGATAGAGAGAAGACGAGAAAAGTTTACGACGACAAAGATAATCATGCAAAATTAGGGAGGAAGGTAGTGAGCGTAAAGCACTTGACTTGTTCCTACTGAATCAACTTAGTCAAATGAAAAGTGTGTGTTTATAATTTCGCCAGAATTTATAGGGCAAGCGATATTTATCATGGTCAAAGGATCATGCGTGACTCTTTTAGTTGAAATAAGAGGTGCCTATAGACTTTTCTTTTACATATAATATAGGGGACACATTTTGATATTTCGCTTCGGGCCTCTACAAAGTCAGGGCCGACCCTGATTGGAGAGAGTTTTCAAACAAAAGCTTTAAAAATCCTATGTGGCACTCAGAATTTTTAAGATTGAGTGATGCATCGGAGATGCTTTAAATATTATGAAAATAGCAAACCTCCCTATACGTGTGTGCATTTGTCTATTGGTCTTTCTGGAGAAGATAAAGTAGATCCATTCTAAGAAGAATCAAAATACAACATTTAATGGTAAAAGCCGAGATGGGTAGCCTTCGAGTGGCCCATACAAGAGTAAGATGAAAATCAACTACATATGGCTTAAATCCTGATTATGGCATCACAATTCCTAATAAAGTGGCTAAATGGGTTAGAAATACTCCATTGCTGATTAGTATCTCAGACTCTCAGTAGTGTACAAGGCTTTTCACTAGAATGATGATATATTGATGTTTACCAGGGAAGCAAGGAAGCTTCTTCATCATGCTTATACTCCGTCGCCATGTTGTTGCGCTCTAACCATGTGGTCCATATTATCTCTGGAGGGATGAATTAAGGTTTTCCTATTGTGAGAATAGTCCACACGGAAGAAGGAGTATCTAGAAACCAAGAATATAATGTCTAGGTTCCCTCCACTCAGGGACGTATCTACTCAAGGGCCAGGAGGGGTCATGGCCCCCTGACCCTTCATCATTTCCAACGGTAACCATTTAATTATATTAAAATGACCCCTTTCTTAACCAAAACCCAACAGCTTAATAAGTCCTAATTCTTTCTTAAATAAACTCAACCCAACTTAATCTTTCTCAAATAAACTTAACCCGACATAAATTCTTTCCACCACCAGAATTCTTAGGCATCAATAAGTAAATGACCTTTTGTTTCCACCGTCCGTCTATTTCTAATGGTAAGTTTTTATTATTTTCAAGTGTCTGTTATTGTAAGTTTTTATTGCTTTTCTATTTTGTTATGACATAAAGGGTTTGCTATGACCAAAAACATGTAGTCCAAGAAAAGCAATAGAAAATAAAGAATAATCACACAGAACACGAGAAATCTGTGTGGTTCGGTTGGTAAGACCTACTCCACGACGATAACGGCGCGATAATTTCTACTGTGATAAGCAAACAAGTTACACAAGAGATTCGTGAGAATTCGACACAGATATCTCCAAGATTTTAGTTTATATAGCCACTAAAACCCTAATCCCACTACCTCACCGACTCTCTCTTTCTAAATCTGAAACATGGATACGCTAACAATAATAACCGACATAAGCACAGTTCCGCATTCAAGCTCTGTCTTGGAGATCAACTTTGCCTCAGTGTCTGCTTCGCATACCAGCCCTGTCTCAGTAATTTGCTATGCTAACGGGTCCAAAATTCCGCGCCGAGATCTTGTAAGCGGGTTGGCGGGTCGTAAACCGGGTTAGATATCAAACTCATAATTAAGACACTTTCAACATATTTGTTAATTTATATATATTGATTCCAATTGTAAAAGAAAATTAATTCGAGTCGTTCAATATTTGATATTTGATTAACCAAAGTTGATTGTCTCTTAAATCGTAATGGAGAAAAGGTAAATTTATTAGAAAAATAATCTTTCTCTCTCTCTCTCTCACACACACACACTCTTTCTTCGTTGCCGTTACAAGTTAATTACATCAATTTATATATTTTTACAAGTAAACATTTAACTAATGTCAATAAAATGTATTTCAAGTAGATACGATTCAAACGGCTAGTGGGAGCAGTCGTTTGTATATGTTTGGAATGGAATTGATATCTTTTAAGTGGTAGTTTTGAATGGAAGGAAATTAAAATTTTGTTTAATCTTCATGACTTATTTGTTTACAAACTTTTCAAATTAGTTTATAGCTAGAATGGTTCGGCCCCCACTAACAAAAGTTTTGGTTCCGTCCCTAGCTCCAATTTATTTTGAGTTGGATGATGACAAACTTAACGTAATATCAGAGCTAAACTCACATGTGATTGACTTAAAAGCCACAAGTACTCCACGTCACTAAAAAAAAACACGTCATAGACTAAAAAAACACAAGTGAGGAGGCATGAGAATAATCACACTTCGGAAAGGGCGATCTAGCAACCAAGAATATAAAGTCTAGGTCTTCTTCACTCTTTGTCAATTACTTTTGAGTTGGATGACCGCAAACACCTATCAAGGTGGCCTTTTAGAGAAAACTCCTATTTGGAGTTGAGAAGCCTGCAATGGGATTACCTTGTGCCAAAACCATTTCTCCACTTGAGTTGCTAAAGATTTGTGGACAGAAAATGATCCATGTTGAGTTTTTGATACATAATTTTGAAGAAAATTAATTAGTAAAATCTTGATATAGTCTGAAGTAAACGCATAAAACAATGACATTAAAGAAAGTTATTATCCTTGACAGGAAATAGATGGGTGTTGTTGATTTCATTCTTGGTATTAAAATCTTTGAGGTTAGTTAGTTAGGTGACAAATTTATAAAATCAGTACTTTGATTTTGAGAAAATTACATATTTTGAGTCCAAGCTAGTGTTTACACCATACTATGCTAAATCTCAATTGAAAAAGAATCATAGAGCTAATGTCTATGCTCACATAATTGATAGGTTTATGGACTTGAGGAAATATACTAACAAATACACCAAAAATCATAACAAAAATGAAACTATCTTTAGGTTGCTATATAAGGAATAGTCATTACAGTATTATTTAAAAATACTAGTATTAGATTTGGACCGACTTTTTAGATAAAATTTATTAAACCGACTAAACAAGTTTGGATGTGTGATCTGATTGTAGTTAGTTTATTTAGTGACTACTACAAGTTTAGAGAGAGAATCCATGTCCATGCATGAGGGAAAGAAGACCCATGAAGTGCGGGTCAAATGGGCCACTAATGGGTTGTCCTTGATACTTGAGACCATCTAATCAATGCAACCCACATCCCACAATTCATAGATGCTTCCTCTACATGCATACACATGTGATCATCACTTGTATTTAACCTACTCTAGCTCCTTCTTCTACTCTGCTCATCATCAACCAAAATTATTTATCACTCCTCTCTCTCTCTCTCTCTAGATTCTTCTAACAAATAGCTAGCTAGTTTGTGGTTTCACTTATCTTGTAACTTGGATCAACATATATAATCAGGTTAGTTTAATTCCATTAATTTATGTGTACTGTTGTTTGTTAGTCCATGTTTTCCTAGATATAGCGGACCGTCAGTGTCACAAATTAAATCAAAATCTTTTGTACACTTAACACTTCCCAGTATTAATTGATTCAAACTTTAAAATGAAGACTAAAGAGGCATCTAAACTCAATACATATATGGCGCGTGACGTTCCAGGGTTGTTCTTCTATCTTACACATTTCTTTCTTCCACGCAGGATTGGAGATATTTGAGATTGTCTAGCAATAAAACGAAAGGGTATGGGAGGACGAGCCATGTTGATGTTGCGAGTATTATTAGCAACACTGGCTTGTCTTAGTGTTGCTTTTGTGGTGAAAGCAGAAGATCCATACAGATACTTCACTTGGACTGTTACTTATGGTACTATTTCTCCTCTTGGTGTCCCTCAACAGGTACTTTAATTTTCTCCTCTTATTATTTTGTCCACACTTCTGTCATCAGTGTTAAGTTTGTAGATACCCAACCCAAAACCAATCGGCATAAGAATATGTTAAGTTTGTGGTCATCCAACTCAAAATAATTGACAATGAGCTGAGAGGACCTAGACATTATATGCTTGGTTGCGTTGCTAAATACCACTTCTCCCATGTGAGACTATTCTCACAGAATACATATCAGCCTTTGTAATGTCAGCCGTTCTTTGAGCCTAATTATTCGTGTCTTTTATCGGGTGTCTTGCAACTTGTCTAGCCAAATGCAGATCATGTGTTAGCTCAACTCTGATACCATGTTAAGGTTGTGAGCGTTCAACTCAAAATCAATTAGCAATAAGTAGAAAGACCTTAAATATAATAGTCTAGTAGCTAGTTTTTGTTCATGTGAGACTATTCTCACAATCAGATACTCTTCATATAACTTGATTTAGTTAGTGATCTCTCTTTACATTTGTAGGGTATCCTCATCAATGGACTGTTTCCAGGTCCTAGAATTGATGCTGTCACTAATGACAATGTTATTGTAAATGTCATTAACAAGTTAGACCAGCCTTTTCTCATTACATGGTGAGCCTTCTCTCTTTTTTTCTTTCTTTCTTCATTGCATTAAAGTGTGAGCCTACCATCAAGTAGGCCCATTTTTGAGGTCTCATTATAAAAATCAAGAAATGTAAAATTTTTGTGTTGGAAAACTATGATGTGATTTCAGGAATGGAATCAAGCACAGAAAAACTTCATGGCAAGATGGAGTTCTTGGAACCAATTGCCCTATCCCTCCAAACACAAACTACACATACAGATTGCAAGTCAAGGATCAATTTGGAACATTTACTTACTTCCCTTCAACCAAAATGCACAAAGCTTCTGGTGGATTTGGAGCCTTTAATATCTACACCAGGCCCAAAATCCCACTCCCCTTTGCTACCCCGGCTAACGACTTCACCTTCCTTGTCGGTGACTGGTACAAGGCTGGTCACAAGGTTCACAACATATCAAAATATACATTTCAAGTGTTTATGAGCTAGTTTTTGGGTTGGCTTGAGAGATAGAGCTTCTGTATATTCTTACTTGTAACATGTTTTTTGAATACTTACTATGGTATATTCTTGAAATTTGCAGGAATTAGAACAAATCTTGGACACACAAACCTTTATTCCTTTCCCTAATGGTGTACTAATTAACGGGCTCAAAAACGGTTCTGAGGTAGTCGGCGATCAAGGTGATTTGTGTAAATAGTCCCATGTGAAAAAGTTATGATCCAATAATATAATGTCTAGTTCCTCTCCACTCAATATCAATTGATTTTGAGTTGTATGACTAAGTTATCGTTAAACTTCATGCTGATATTCAATTCAATTAGTTCCGAAGTTATGTTCTAATTGTTGAATCTAAAGATGGTTTCCTGTTTATGTTTTTTGTATCAGGACAAACTTACATGTTCAGGATATCAAATGTTGGTATAACATACTCTATCAACTTCAGGATTCAAGGCCATAAAATGAAGTTGGTCGAAATCGAAGGATCTCATACAGTTCAAGAACTATATGACTCTCTTGATGTACATGTTGGTCAATCCTTGGCTGTCCTTGTCACCTTAAATCAACCACCAAAGGACTACTATATTGTTGCTTCATCCCGATTCACCGGGATCATTCTCACTTCAACTGCAATACTTCATTACTCAAACTCTCGTGCTAAGGCTTCCGGTTTCTTGCCGAGCGGTCCGGAAGATCAAATCAATTGGTCTTTGAAACAAGCTATAACATTCAGGTACAACAAAATGATCTTTTACTCCAGAGTCCAGACACATTTTATGTCGAACTCAAATCGACCCCTAATTACTCAATCTGTTATGTAGATGGAACTTATCAGCGAGTGCAGCAAGGCCAAACCCACAAGGTTCGTTTCACTACGGTAACATACCAATAACGAGGACGGTTGTTTTGGGAAACAAAAGAACTTTACTTGATGGAAAATTAAGATTTGCAGTGAATAGTGTTTCCTATGTCAACCCTGAGACTCCATTGAAGTTAGCTGATTACTTCAACATTCCTGGAGTATTTGATTTGAAAACAATAAAAAACAAACCAGGTAAAACTGCTGTACCTAAGTTTGGAACCTCTGTCGTTGATTTTGCTCTCCATGACTTCATCGAACTAGTCTTCCAAAACAATGAGGATTATGTGCAATCTTGGCATCTTGATGGCAATGACTTCTTCGTTGTCGGATATGGGCCTAAAACATGGTCTAATGACAGTAGGAAATCTTATAATCTTATTGATGCACCAACAAGATACACAATTCAAGTGTACCCAAGGTCATGGAGTGCTGTTTTATTGCCATTAGACAACAAGGGTATGTGGAATTTAAGGTCTGCTAGTTGGCCAAGACGATATCTTGGGCAGGAGTTGTACTTTAGAGTTTGGAATGACGAAAAAAGTCTCTTCACCGAATATGATATTCCGGCGAATGCACTTCGATGTGGCAAAGCCAAGGGCCGTTAGTACTAACTACCCTTATAAATTTATAGTATTCTATCATGCATGCAGTATTCAACCAAGTTTAATTTTATGTAATTTTTATGACTTCTATTAGTTTCTATGGTCACGATGGTGTGACTGTGTTACCGGTAATTACTAATTACTGAAGTAGTAGTACTAGTAATTGAAGTTAAAGAAGATTTAAGACAAAAGTGAGGGGGGAAAGCCTAGTAATTTACATGAAATATCAGTATCTTACTGTTTCTTACATTTCTTCTTGTACTCATAGTAATTAATGAGAAAAATCTTGTTATTTTGTCCAACTTTCTTGCATTGGAATGTTATTGATCTATCCCTAGGACAAGCAATTGGCTACACTCTTATGCATATTTATAAATGTCGTTCGTGTATTTGTGCGAAGAATGTTTGATCAGACACACATTGTGATAACAATTGCTTCTCACTGGAGACCCAATTTTCGCCCTAAGAAGATGACAAGTCACTTGGCTCATTAAGTAGATATACTAGGACTCTAGGAGCGCCCTTGCAAGTTGCAAGATACTAAGATAGATACTTCACCTTATCTTACTTGTTTTGTACGTGCGTGAGGATTTCATTTCAAATATTTGCAAACAACGGCAAACTCTTGCACCCCTAATGCAAACCTTTGAAAAAAACTTCTAAATGGTTTTGCGCAAATTGTTTGCAAGCTGTCGCAAATCATTGTAAACTGTTGTGAAAAAACACTACAAACCTAACAATCATATCAATCTTCTCATTAAGGCATTTATCAAACAACTTATTTTTACCAAAATGCCAAAGGAACATTTGAAAATTGAATTTGAACTTTTCGTTCTCGTTTTCTACCATTTTCCCCCTCTAAATTGATTCAGCTTCTGCCATACTTGAAAGTCCAATCATTTCGAAATTCTATTTTTCCGATTTACAATATAAGCTAGGTCGGAAGAAATTGTTCAGGTAATCTGATGAAAATTCTAAGACATGTGGGAAAATTGGATCGATAAGAATATACCTTAATATTAGAGTGAAAAAGTTTAGAGAGAAAAATACGGAGTGATAACTTAAAAGAAAAATCAAAGAAGAAGAAACGGGGGGAAGTTTTCATAATCCTTCTAATTCTCCTTGGACCAATCGGCTCGGGCACACCATACCGAATGAATTGAGCTTGAGCCTGTACTTGGCACTTTTCTTTGCTGCTGATAAAACCACTCGATCTATGTCGTTGAATTTCTAAACTTCGCTATGTTTGAAGATCAGGCTGGTTAACTTGTTGTGTTATTTGCTTTCAGATAACATTATACATGATAATACATAATTGAGATTTGAGATTAAAGGTAGAAAGTAGATGAAATTTTGAATAAGAAAAGGAAAGTTTGGAGAATGAAAGTGTAGGAAGAAGAGAAATTTATAGAACAATCATGGCTAGATTCTTTTAATCCCTTAATCAGAACAAGTAAAGAGATGTGGAAATGTTAATCAAAGTGTCACTGCCACGAGAAGTTTTTCGTAAAAAAAAATTGATAGGTCTTTTTTACAGAAGAAAACCTTGGAGAAGGAGTTATGACCAAATTTTCCTTTCTAAGAGCATCTCCAATGCAAAAACTCTACTAGTCCTATGTGTCAAGCCTCAACTAAGATTCTCTTTCCTAGATTACACTATTGAGATCCTCCAATTTTTGTATGTATCCAATGCAAATCTCTAAAAAATATTTAGTTATTTTGAGAACATATAAAGACTTGATTTCTATTGGTTTAAATTTATAAAATTATGAGTTGGATAGTTAGAAATATCTCAAAATTTCTCTAGAAATAGAGAGTCCTCTTGAGATATCTATGTTTAACTACCGTTACATCATCTTAGAGTTCCAAATTGAATTTTACAGTGGAGAGATTTTTTAAGAAAAAACTCTAAAACTCATATGTGGCACTTAAAATTTCTAAGATTGAGTCTTGCATTGGAGATGCTTTGAAACTTGGTTTTGACTTGTGTTTGTCTGATAGAGGTGGCCAACGGTTACATTCCGCTTTAGGATGTTTCTTTCAGTGTAGCTAGATTGTTGTTGTCTTTTAATAGCTTCCAGACAAAATATTAGTGACCGTGTCGTGTCGTGTTAGTGACCGTGTCGTGTCGTGTTAGTGACCGTGTCGTGTCGTGTCTAACACGACACGACTTTGACTCGCGTCATTCCCATATCACGAAGGTCTGGGCACAATAATGTCCATGGCAACGACCCAGCCGTTCTCGTGGCGTTTTCAGAAGTTGTCTTGTCGGGTTGTGTCGTGTTAAACGGTCTAGCAGTTGCTGGTCCATTTACCACTAGACATAAATTTTTTATTTTATTTACCCTATTTAGAATTTTTGGGCTTATAGCCCAAAAAACGGGTCCTAATAGTAGATGGATATCTAGTCCATTTGGATAACCCTCTCTAATCCTATAAGGGTTTTAAAACCAAAAAAATAATATAAATGGATATCTAGTCCATTTGGTCTCATCTAGAGAGAAAACACAAATCTCTAGAATAAATATTATTTCATAATCCCTAATCTAACATTTCCATATTTTATTACTGATTTACCTTCGAAATCTATGCATATATTTTTCCATATTTATCTCCCATATTTCTCTCCAATCATGTTTCTACTCAAAGTAAGGATATCTTCATTATTTTCAGTAACGGAAACTCTTTATTTGATCTCTCTAAAACCGAATCAGTTGACAAACCTCCATTAAACTCAGAAAAACTTCTTCTTCTACATTATATTGTTGTCCAAATTCATCATTTATCAGGTTTAATACTTTCGAAATCTTTATAACACCATTGTTAGTATCTAATATTTCTTCTTATAACTAAAACCCTAATTATTTCGCTCTATTATAAAACATATCAGATTTATGATACATATCTATAAGATCTGTTTACTAATTCACTAACTTCGAATGTATGATGTTTATTTTCTCTCTCTAAAATGTTCATAACTGTTTAAGATCTTTATGTTTATTCCTTATTCAATGATTCCTTCAAAGTTAGTATGTTATGTTTGCATCCATTGATAATATCATATTTCTTTAGATCTATATTTAATCTTCTGTTTTTTCTGATATTTCGTGAGATCAGATTATCAATCATCAATCGAATGTTTGATGTTTATTTTCTTTCTCTCTCTTAAAATTTCATTTATGTTTTTGATCTTGATGTTTAATCCTTCAACTCGAGTTTGACATTATTGCAATCAATCATCATAGCAGATATTTTTAGATTTGTAGTTTAAGCTTAATGATATTCTCATTTTTTTTCTTCAGATCTGGTTTTCAATCCGTACGGATTTATGAAACATTTGTTCTTTCGCACGGTTACCAATAACAGAATTTACAGTACATGTACTTTATCGTAAATTACCACAATTTATAGTAAATTATGGGTAATTTATAGAACATTACCCCTGCTTTAACACCAAAACAGTACTCATTTCATTAGTAGAAATACTTCGCTTTACTATCAAATCTTGTGTGCTTTGCAATAAAGTATATATAATTTACGTATATCTTCATGTTCTTACCATTATGTATATAATTACGTATAAGTGCACATAAATTATGTATTATTTATTTACCATTAGTGTACTTTTCACCCAAAACAGTAGCCTTGATAAGTTTACCAAACTACTCAAAACCTT
Organism: Eschscholzia californica subsp. californica; assembly: GCA_002897215.1. NCBI lineage: Eukaryota > Viridiplantae > Streptophyta > Magnoliopsida > Ranunculales > Papaveraceae > Eschscholzia > Eschscholzia californica. The sequence goes on along the minus strand of BEHA01050252.1, from coordinate 90,360 downwards.
CAAATGTTGTCAAAATTTGACAAACATTATATATAATTTACGAAACTGTACATATAGTTTATAATACAATATATGATTTTTTTTTTCTTTAATGTATGTGTATTTATGTGTGTAGATTTGATATACCAGATGAAATTTCAAAGAGAATCATCAAATCAAAGTGAGTCAACGAAACTAATGGAGAGTACATGGATGGGCACCATTTTTGAACCAAAGAAGATTTTGTATTATTTTTTTGTAACAGAATGTAAAGGATGTGTAATGTAAAAGAAATTATGTGTAATGTAAAAGAAATTATGTGTAATTTATTGAACAAGACCCACATACATTTGATAAATTATGTTGTATACTTGACAAATGATGGTTTCCTCGTCATAAATAATACATAATTACGTATTTGTTTCATAATTTGTATTCTATGTGTATTCATGTATGAGTAAAAATAAAAACATATGTTGCTTTAATGTTCCCAGAAAAATATACTATTTCCAAATCTGAAAGTTAAGTGAGAGAAAGTGATATATGTTTTGTATATTAACCCCCAAATCACGCTAAATTGATCCTAGAAAATATACTATGTCCAAATCTGAAAGTTAAGTGAGAGAAAATTGATTTGAATCGAAAAAAATTTACATAGTAAGAGAGAGAAAATTGATTTGGTTTCCAAATCTGTAAAGATAGAGAAAATTGATTTGGTTACGATTTTTGTTTTGAATTGATTTGGAAATAGATTTGTTTTCCAAAACGGTTAGAAGATAGAGAAAAATCCCCTAAATCACGCTCCTATTAGAAACATTCCAAATTCACCCTGGAAAATTAAAAATCCCGTGATTTTTGTAGGAGGGACATGGACGATAGTTATCTCATAAAGAATGGGTTATTATGTCCATAATGTAAAAGGACTAAATATCCATGTTTTGAGAAGATTGGATCATAAATCTTTTTTGAATATTATTTTGGTCTATATATCCACGGACCCTTTTATTTATTAACTAAAAAGAATAGCAAAAAATAGCATTTAATTTTTTTCCAAGTTAAACATTGTGATATTTTCTTCAAAGCCTAACATGTTTTTTACTTTCTTTGTTATTTCTTGGAAAAGAAGTCGTTAGTTTTTATAAATTTTTACTTTTTTTTTTATCCTTTAGTAAACAGATATAGGATTATATTACCAACCTAAGTCTTAGTTTTTTTGCAACAATTAATAATTACTTTCAATAAGGTGGTAGTAATATCCCTTTTATAAATTAAAATAACTCGTTTCTAAAGGGTTAGTATGGTTGTGGCGGGTCAGGAACGATAC
>BEHA01050252.1:16175-27695 GCA_002897215.1 Eschscholzia californica subsp. californica | reverse complement strand
CAAAGTGAGCATTTTTTTAAATAAAAGAAAGTCTACTCACTCATTACACCCAATTTAATGAAGCTTTTGTTACTTTCAATCATACCCACCTTTGGAAAAAGCTTATATGTTTGTGCTTTACTAATCCTCTTAAATTAGGGTTTTATAATGTAATAATTCAGTAACAAGTGAACTAAAACTTTACATTTGGTCATTAATATTTTTTTAGTTTATTTATCAGATATTAAAGTTGGAATATTTATCAATAAATTTGAAATTAAAATAGCAAAAACAGCATCAACTCCTTTTAAGTTTTGAAAATGATGATTGAAACGATACAGTTAGTTGATTGTCTAGAAATAGCATATTAGATTGACATAGAAAATGGTTTGACCAACATATCCAAGTTTTTTTTTTTTGTTGAACTAATAGGCCAAATTCAGAATACATGACTCACTATTTTATTTATGACAAATACAGTGATTGCGTGTATTTTTAATCAATGATTTATTAAGAAGATTACAATCTCAAAAAATGTCAATTATATCACTTAATTACTACATATATATGATTTATCTATTAAAAAATGTACATTACATTATTAACTATGAACCAATAGTTATCGTCAACTGCTTTATAATTGAACTATATATTCTATGTCATGTCTTGTTAAATATCTGATTTCTATGAATTCAACTGTTCGGTTAAAATATGTTCCTTGTAAAATATTGAAAATAATATCAAATATCTTACTTAATATAATATCATACCATCTATATTTTCAGATTATGTACTAATCAAGATGTAAACAGACAAACTCCGATCGGATTTAAAAAAAATGGTAGAATATGTATAAAGAAATGGATTGGCTTCTTCTAAAGTTGACAAGGAAAGTGGGTAGTGAAACACTAGAGTGAAAATGTGTGTCGACAAATAGGGATGAATCCAGAGTAGAAGTAAATAAAAGAGAATCAAACAACATCTCTAATTTTTGGGGAATTGCAAACAAACTAGGTCAATTTTGGATACACATTACACAACAAGGGTTTTACAGATTTCAATACCAACCTTATGTGAGTTGAATTCTTAATTCCCTCATTGTTGCAGATTATAAAAATCTAAAAAAAAAAAAAAAAAAAATTAGTCAGAGAAGCCTAACTGAAATTGAAATGTGTGTTATTATATACCATGTCTGAATCGACTTATTTTAATTTGATAAAATTACAAAACAATTTTGAATCTTACTCATTCATATTCAAGTTCTTGAATGATACGGTCATGGAAGGTTTTCCTATGGGCAAAATAATGTTAATGGATGTCGTGCAAATTGTTTGATTTTACGAGGACAAAAATGTTTGGGACGCTATTCTTTCTGGAATTCCCTGATTAATCTTTTTGAAAAAACACCGTTCTTAATATACGCCGTCACCACCACCTCCAACCACTACCATTATCATTCTCCACTCTCTCTTTCTCTCTGCTTACTCTTCCCTCTGCACCCATTTCTCTCTATCTTCTCTACTCATTAATTTTGTCAAACATTTGTTTTGTCTGAGACCATTTTTGTCCCAAATAAAGAGGGTACCAACAAGTGATGACAGAGGAAATCCCTCTGCGGCAAATAGTAGAGGTATAGATTAGTGAGGACAGAAAGAGAGAGTGAAGAGATGAGCGGAGATGTAAGAGAAGTGTTCAACTCTAATTTAATTCTTCTGATGAACATCTCGTAACAAGTTGTGTTTTGTTAGAATAACTATAGTTTAATAGTCTATATACGTCAATGCTAATCTCCTAGAGAGTCAATAATCATCAAATAATAATCAAATACAAGGCATGAAACATTCGCCTTATCATTTTATTTGTTAACTAGTCTTCTTATCTTTTAAATATACAAGTACTCAACTGTGAGTTTTTTAGATGAATAGTTCTCATTTATTTGATGTGATTTTAAATCTTTAAATGCTCAAATAGTATAGCCACCATTCCATGAAGAGATAAGAGGGAAAAAATAGAATGACAAAAAGAAAATTAAATGAGAGAATCTTGTTGTTCTTTAATGATAAATTAATGCTACGTATACATATACATATACATATATATATATATATATATATATATTGCCCAACTTTTTTTTTAGGTAAAACCTCTAGAAATGAATGGGCAACCAAAATATAAAGAATGATGTGGTAATCAAATTGATAAATTTCTATTGCCCAATATCAAATAGAGGTAATTACTAGAAAGGTCAAAATAATATTGAAAATGAGTAGAAAAGCACTAAACATTTGAAAATTATTATTCAGGTCAAAAAGTGTGCAAATACTAAAATACCCATTTTTGTCATTTTGTGTAACTAAATTCTTTTATTTTTCTTTAAACTTTAAATCGATATAATTTTTGTTTGAGATGTCGGATTTCTATAAAAATTATATATTTAGAAATGATTTTTCATTAGCTTTCTAACAAGATCCACTTTCAATACTTTTTTCCAAAAAAAAAAACTCAGAAAAAAAACGGCGTTTTTTCCTTTACGTTTTTCTGCAAACGTGTTTGCAACAATCTGTCATGCAAACGTGTTTGCAACAATCTGTCATGCAAACGTGTGTTTACATTTGCGATATTGCAAACATGTGTTTGCATTTGCGATATTGCAAACTGCGTTTGCATGTGCGATCACGTAAAATAAGTTTGAAAACCTGAGCTGCTCTTAGATATCTGGTGGTGGTGTTAGAGATAAAGAGATGAAAACCCGAGCTGCAAACAACAATCTAGTCTGCAAACATGTGTTTGCATAATGTAAAATTGCAAAATGTGTTTGCAAAATATAGACTGCAAACATGATTTGCAAGCTTTACAGAATATAATCTTGAGTTATCTTGCAAACTCGATTTGCAAATCGGGAAAAAAAAAATTGAAGTTCCTTCTTCAAATCTAAAAAATTTCTTCATCATCATCATATAAATTAGGGTTTCACATATGTTTTCGCATCATCATCAATATTTGATTCATCACCATTAACAAATTTATTTTATGGTTTCTCATCCGAAAAGAACTACAACGAATTTACCCTCATAAACTAAAACTAAAACTAAAACTCTCATCATCAAACAGATACAACAACGAACTCTCTCTCTCTCTCTGTCTAAGATCTAAACAGAACAAGAAGAATTCTTTGCTCGAACAAGACTAAACTTTCCTTCTAATCTAATCCAAATTTCAAAGTCTGACATGAACAATTTTGTAGATTTTTCAGCTTGAGCTTGTCTTTAAGGCATTTTGTCAAACACCTTAGAGGAGTGAACAAAATTTTCCAAGTTTTGAAGAGTTTCTTCTTCCTTATACTTGTAATTTACTTTCGAAGTGTTACACCTCACTTGGATCTCTGAAACATACATTACCTTCCAATCATAACAACATAACACTAATGTAAAGTTATAAGCAAAGATCTATGTGAAGAAAAACCAAATCTCATCCATTCTTTCTAACATTATCATTTGAAGTGAGCAGTTACCATTCCTTCCATTCACTCTATGCATCACTTCCATGGTAATCTATTGTTTGATGGCACCACTCTTAAAGATTTTCAATCTAACAAAGTCTGAACAAAGTGGACTAAAGTACAATCCTCATCTTGAATATCATGGTAGAAAACTTCATGAATCATACAATTGAAAATGCAGAAAGGCTAGATTCGTGAACATTGAAGACGATGGCGAAGAAGATGATTGGAGAAGAAGATCTGGATGAAGACGATGATGCAAAGAAAATCATCGTCTTCTCTCCACCAAAATCGAAAAATCGGTGCCCTAGTTTCTCCACTTCTCCCGTCGAACAGCCATAAGGTAGAGAGAGAGAGAGAGAGGAAAATAGAACTAAGGGTATTAATGGAATATTTCAAAAATTCTTATAAAATTTTGACCTGAATAATAATTAATGAAATTATTTTAAACCTAATCTCTAGTTAGCCTTAATATTTTGATAGGAAATAACTAATAGTTAATGATTGGGGTTTTTTTAGTTATTTTGAAATTATTTACTACCTTTTTTTTTGTTAAGAAATTTATTTACTACCTAATAAGTCATTTTCTATATCAAATATTACTATTGTAAGTGGAATAAACCCTAGTTTTCTTTCCAAGATGGTTAGGGAGACAAAGTCAAATAAATATAATAGAAAAACAAAATATTAGTAGTATAAAAGTAGTAGTTTATTTGGTGGGGTGAAGAAGTAAGACGACCAGAAAATCGAAATATGAACCCAACCTTTGGCCCTTTCTAACACCACCTCACCAATTTCTTCCACACACTCTTCAAAACAAGGAGTCAAGGAGAGATTGTCAAACACATCCCACCATCCATCCATACAGTTTCTCACTATCCGAGAAATTGGCATTGGAGAATGTTGTTCTAGTGAGTTGACTCTCATGACAGTGGATCTACTAATGAGGACAGAGGTAGAGTTGAGTTTGGCGGGTCTGAAGTATTTTGCCTTATAAACATCAATCAATTTTTCAATCTTAATTAAAAGATTAATGTAGTTTTTGCAGAGTAAGTTATTGTACTCTGCCACTAAAATAATTGACCGATCATTTTTTGATTGACTAGGTAGTTATGACGTGATTAGTATCGTAAATTTTCTAGCCAACTACTCGTCTTGAAATACATGTATAATCTACAAAATTTCTTTCACGCGTAAAGAAAATTTGCGACAAAGATGAATTTCATCCTCGAATTTGTTAGTATTGTCTTCGACAATAAAGACTTTTTATATACATCTCCCAAGTCCTAAAGATTTGGTACATGATAAAAGAGAAATAAAATATCACAAGAACTTAGTAGTATTTGTCTCAATAGAATACTAGTCACCAAATATTTTGAGGCATATATAGTAGGTTAGGACTTAGGGGTGGTGAAGGGAATAGAAAACCTAATCCTGGAGTTGTCTCATATGATTATTGTCCATTTCCAGTATAAGAAAATAAGAGGCCATGGAAGAGGCAAATCCCCATCCTTCTTTCTTGTGAAGATGCCAATAATATAATAATTAAAAAAAAAAAAGGACAGTGGGGTTAAAAATCATTATCAAATAAAATATTGAAACCTAAATGGAAGTGTAAGTTTTCTTTGTTATGTTTTGATGAAAAAAGTGATTTGACTTTAGCCATTAAAAGTGAGGAAATATAGTTATTGGTGGACCCCTCACCACTCCACTCCAAAGGAATATTTGTTTATGTAAAACAACAAAAACTCTGGTTTCATCCTAACCATAGAAATAAATAAAATAAATTAAGAAACAAAGTAGATTAAGCAAGGTGTTCTAAAAAATCATTTAGGATCCATGATATGTAAGAAAATGACATTGAAAAAATCGTTTTTGCGGAAATGAAATTTCTTGTGTTTGACTAGACTAACAATCTTCGAAAGTCGATTTTTCGTGGAAAAATAAGTGAGAAAAACCCTTAAACATTTCACCACCACCACTAGAAAGTGAGAAAGGTAGTAAAACTCTTTTCTCACTCTCACTCAAAACTTGGTTCACTATCCTCTGTTCCTATCGTAAATCGCTATCTCAAATAACTGTTTCTTTTTCTTCCAATTTCTTGCAGACCATGAATATTTGTGATTTTTTTTTTTCAATTAAATCTCTCGAAACTCCTTTAAGCTTAATGATCAATGCGGCGACTAAACCTCTACCAACAACCGATAATTAGGAATTTTGATTGACGAAACTCTTCCTTTTAACTCTAGATCGATAAATCTAGATGAAGCCTTTGACTTTGATCGATTAAATCCGGATGAAATCCTAGATCAGTTAGGATTTTTGGTCTTGTCACTTTGTAAATCCCTTCATCCCACCATGAAATTGCAAGATGAGTGTAAATGGAGTTCGTGAAATTAGTGGGTCCAGTTTTGGGCTAAGACCCTTAGGTCACAATCTTGGCTAACAACAATGGAATGCGATGAAAATCTTGTAATGTGAATCTAGTGATCTCAACATCTTATTTTACTATTTAGTTTGGCCAGAAGCAAGAGTAATTTTTTTCGGTAGATTATTAAATTGTTTATTCATAAAAGAAAACGAATCACAAACACACCTGTTTTTTGGATTTGGATCCCAGTATTATGTCAAGAATGTGACTCCTAATGTGTTCCCACTTACGAAACACCAGTGCGCAATATGATCCATGGTAACCCCATTTCATCCTCCTACATCTTATTCTGAATGAGACTCTAAAACAATATTTGACGTGTGAAAAAGAAAATGTGATTGTCAAAATTACTTTATAATGTGATTTTCAGATATGAAAAATATTTTAATGACTTTATTGTTTGATTTTATCAAAATTGAACTTGTGGTGATTGTCTGTAAATTATTATTTGATCAACAATTCTAAGAGAATGCAAACTATGAAGCTACCGACCCATCATCTCGGATTTGAGATCTCTTTTTAGGAGGGATCACATTTCTCCTCGAATGTTTTTTGTGATTCACTTTTTTACACTATTTTAACAACGAAGTTCTCCACATTTTTTTTTTGTTGAAACGAAGTTCTCCACATTTGCATTTGATTTTTGTGCCCCAAACACTACATAAAGAAAAAATCATTCCTCAAACTTTATTGTAAAAATCAAGAGACAACCTGAGGAGACATAATTTTATCCAATTTCGAACATTAATAGAATCTAAATAAAAGTTTGAAGTACAAACAGGAAAAGAAGGAAACTATTCAAACGAAAAGATAATATTATCATAAAATATAAATGAGTTAATTCTTATTTGGCCCCTACTTTGTGACCAGCTTCCTTTATGGCTCCCTATTTTCCTTAAATTCAAATATAACCCATTTTTTAGTGCAAATGTCAGAACTACCCTTCCTACAAATATTTTTTCAAAATAAAATTAAAAAGAAAACATGAATTCCAGCTCACTTCCCTTTCCACCACATATCTCTATCCACGTCACCTCTCTCTCCAAGTCACTTATCTCTTCTTCGACGAAGGTCGTCGGTCGAAAAATTTTCTGGCTGGCGACCTTCAAACATAAAAAAATCTCTCATCTTTCTCTCTCTCTAAACACTCCGGCGGAGGGATTTTCCTTCGCCGGAGGTAGGTCTGTCGATCTGGTCTATTGAGGAACAGAGCAGAACAAGTCTGTTCTCCCACATACCGATCTGGTCTGTTGAGGAACAAACCAGAACATGTTTGTTTTTCAACATACACCGACCTGTTCTGGTCTGTTGAGGAACAATCAATAACAGGTTTGTTCTTCAACAAACCAGATCTCCGGCGAAGGGAACCCCTTCGTCAGAGTGTTTAGAAAAAGAGAGAGAGAGATGAGAGATTTTTATTTTTATGTTTGAAGGTCGCCACCCGGAAATAATTCGGCCGGCGACCTTCGTCGGAGAAGAGGGTGGTGAGTTGGAGAGAGAGAGATGAGTTGGAGAGAGAGGTGAGTTGGAGAGATAGGTGAGATGGTGAGAGAGAGATAGGTAACGTGGAGAGAGATGTGTGGTGGGAAGGGAAGTGAGGTGGAATTCATGTTTTATTTTTAATTTTATTTTGAAATAAATATTTATAGGAAGGGTATTTCTGACATTTACATTACAAAGGGGTCATATATGAATTTACGAAAAATAGGGAGCCATATAGGAAGCTGGTCACAAAGTAGGGGGCCAAATAATAATTAACTCAATAGAAATACTATTTTCTCTTTAAAACACAATTAGTTTTAGTCTGTCTTAAAAACAATTTATCTTTTAGGGAGGGTGTAACAAGGGTGTAAACTTAAGGTGTGTTGCCAAAAAAGGAATGGAATTGGACTTGACTACTTGAGTACTTTGACTGTGTAAAATATTCTCTCTAATTTGCTGTATATCACGTTTTGATAATAAAGTCAACGAATAATTGACATTCAGAAACCTATACGTAATATACAGAAATTATAGGGACTCAAAGAGAATAATAATAGGGAGTGGATTCTAATTATGCCAAAAGTCTAGAGAGAGAGAGAGAAAGAAGGAAAGGAGTAATAATGGTTGAGTGATGCAATCAATGCAAAGTTGCTAACATGTCCGGATTGACCTTTCTCTCTCTCTTTTAACCCCAACTATCAAAACTGAGCTGTGAAAGAAGAAGCAGAAGAAGAATTTTGCTTTCAATTTTGTTGCAGAAGAAGAACAGTTAGAGAGAGAAAGTAGAGGAGTTATATTAAAGAGGTTGGTGAGTGGTTGTTGAAGTTTTTTTCTCATCTCTCTCACTGTTTATTTCATTGTTTTCTATCTACTAGTAGAAAACAAAAGAGAGGGGAACTTTCTTTTCTTGAGTTTGGGATGAAATTCTAATTAGGGTTTCATGAATCTTTCTTTCTTTTTTTCCCCTTTTCTTTTACATTTATGGGGATAGGGTTTTAATTTCTTAAAAGGGGATTACAGCCTTCCTTGTCCTACGGATCTGGTTTTGAGTTTCAAGGTCTGGGTAGTCTCTGGTTTTTGCCATCTAGTAAGAGAAAAGGAAGAATTAGGGTTTTTGTTTATCTCCTACCTAATGGGTTGATGTTATGAAATTTAAGGTCTTTTTGATGTGAGATCTTCTGGGTTTAGGGTTATTTGAAGAAGGAATAACCAGAGTTGAAGTTTGTCTTAAATCAGGTTAGTAATGAATTTCTTTCCTTTTGTTTTCTTTTCATATCTTACTATTCTTCTTGGCTGTTAGTAGAAGAATTTCTGGTTTGAATGTTTTTGAATAAAGTAAAGATTATGCTTTAATTTCAACTAAAGTTACCAAATCTTTCATTGAATCTCTGCGGTTTTCACTGCTTAAATTAGGATTGAGATTCTTCTTCTCTTTTTTGTAGGACATCTACTTTCCTGGGTTTGGTTTGAAATTTTGAATAGATGGTTAAAGCTATGAGCTTGTACTGATTTTCATTTCTGGAACAGATTGATTCTAGAGTGAGAAAGAGATAGATAGAGAGAGAAGAAGAGGGAAGCATTGATGCATCTTTCACTATGGAAGCCCATATCTCACTGTGCTTCACTTATTCTAGACAAAAAGGGAAGAAGAGGAAGAGATGGGTCTGGTGGTATGACAGAGGAAGGCAATCGAAAACCATCGATCCTTCGACAGTTACAAGAGAATAAACTTAGAGAAGCTCTTGAAGAAGCATCTGAAGATGGGTCACTTGTTAAATCTCAAGATATAGATTCTGAATCTCCAAATCAAGAAGGAAGTTTAGGAAGGTCAAGATCTCTTGCTAGACTTCATGCTCAGAAGGAATTTCTTCGAGCTACAGCTCTTGCTGCTGATCGAATCTTTGATACTGAAGATTCAATCCCTGATTTTCATGAATCCTTCAACAAGTTTCTTACGATGTACCCAAAGTTTCAATCTTCCGAGAGAATTGATCAGCTAAGATCCAATGAGTATGGGCATCTCTCAGAGTATCCAGCCAAGGTATGTCTTGATTATTGTGGATTTGGATTGTTTTCTTATCTTCAAACACTTCAATATTGGGAATCTTGTGCGTTTAGCTTGTCGGAAATAACTGCGAATTTGAGCAACCATGCTCTCTATGGTGGTGCGGAGAAAGGCACGGCCGAACACGATATAAAGAGTAGAATTATGGATTATTTGAACATCCCCGAGAACGAATATGGACTTGTTTTTACTGTTAGTAGAGGGTCTGCGTTTAAATTGCTTGCTGAATCTTATCCTTTTCAAACAAACAAAAAATTGTTAACTATGTTCGATTATGAGAGTCAATCTGTGAATTGGATGGCTCAGAGTGCTAAGGAAAAAGGTGCAAAAACTTATAGTGCTTCTTTTAAATGGCCGACTCTTAAACTTTGTTCTACTGAATTGAAAAAGAATATCTCGACGAAGAAACGGAGGAAGAAGGATTCTGCAGCTGGGCTTTTTGTTTTTCCTGTTCAGTCTAGGGTTACTGGAGCTAAGTATTCTTACCAATGGATGGCATTGGCTCAGCAAAACAATTGGCATGTTTTGCTCGATGCTGGTTCATTAGGTCCCAAGGACATGGACTCACTCGGGTTGTCTCTCTTTAGGCCAGACTTTATTATCACATCGTTTTATCGGGTGTTTGGTTCTGATCCAACTGGGTTTGGATGTCTCCTTATCAAGAAATCTGTGATGTCAAGTCTTCAGAACCAGTGTGGAACTGCCGGGTCCGGAATGGTGAGGATTGTTCCAGTATTTCCACAGTATCTGAGCGATTCGGTGGACGGTCTGGATGGTTTGGCAGGAATCGAAGATGAAGAGGTTGATGGGAATGAAGATTTGATTCCAGAAACTAACAAAGGGTCACAGTTACCTGCCTTTTCTGGTGTATTCACTTCTTCACAAGTGAGAGATGTATTTGAAGAGGATATGGAGCAAGATAACAGCTCTGAGAGAGATGGGGCAAGCACCATATTTGAAGAAGGCGATAGTATTTCAGTTGGAGAAGTTATGAGGAGCCCACTTTTCAGCGAAGATGAATTATCGGATCATTCTCTCTGGATCGATTTGGGTCAGAGCCCGTATAGGTCAGACAATTCTGGCCAGTTGAGCAGACCAAAACCAGTTTCACCCTTGCCTCCAACTTGGTTTAGTAGCAGGAAGAATCAGAAACGAACCTCTCCCAAACCCGTATCAAGAATATCTGGAAGCCCGATCTTTGATGATAGAGGGGTTAATAACCTCAGACATAATGGAAATAATGTCATATCTTTTGATGCAGCGGTGTTGTCGGTTTCCCAGGAACTAGAGCTTGTCAAGGAAATCCCTGAAGAACAGTTCACTGAAACTGATTCAGATTTTCACCATGTAAGAGAGATCCAGGAAGAACATGAAATCAGAGAAGAAATAGTCGACCCCCACTCCAGATCAAATTCCACTGTAAATGGACTCAGTAATCCAACTTCTTGGTTTGAGAATGCAGCCCATGAGAACGGCTCAACTTCTGAGCTTTGTAGAGAGACGAAAGAAAGCGCTATAAGGAGAGAAACCGAAGGCGAGTTTAGGCTGTTAGGGAGGAGGGAAGGAAACAACAGAATTGGTGGGGGGCGATTTTTTGGTGTTGAAGATAGTGAAAGAGTACTAAGCATGGGTGGGAGGGTATCCTTTAGTGTGGACAAAAATCGTAAAGAACATCAAAGTCAGACTCTAGATCCAAGAGAAGCTTCTGCATCGACTACCTTCGGAGACGAAGATTCCACGAGTGATGAAGAAGAATGGGACGGAGATGACTGGAATAGAAGAGAACCTGAAATTATGTGTCGGCATCTTGATCATGTGAATATGTTGGGTCTCAACAAGACCACACTTAGATTACGTTATCTGATCAACTGGCTCGTCACATCTTTACTGCAATTACGGTTACCTGGTTCCGATAGAGGACCGGGAATCCCTCTCGTTCAAATCTATGGCCCGAAAATAAAGTATGAAAGGGGTGCTGCTGTTGCCTTTAATCTGAGAGATAATAAAGGCGGGCAAATTAATCCGGAAGTTGTTCAGAAACTTGCTGAGAAAAACGGAATATCT
>BEHA01050251.1:683222-699510 GCA_002897215.1 Eschscholzia californica subsp. californica | reverse complement strand
CTTGTCTCTCTTTTGGTCCAAAATAGTTTGATGGGAGGGACCAAAGTATAAATTTGAGATATTTTTAAAAAAATGTTTATCTCTCCCTATTCTAAAAATAGTGCTCTCCCTATCTAATGCACTGCCTTTGCTAAAAAATGCTCTTCCTATACCAAAACCCGATATATTTTAAACAATTTTTCCAAACTCGAACCCAAAATGAGAATCCCTTTGTAGATTTTATGGTAATAATCTCTACCATAGACCGTGGAAGTCTTAAATTTGAACTTAGGTAGAAATTGCCAACAGTTTTCTGACTGGTACGTATTACGTATCTTTTTATTTTATCGGAGAAATATTAAAATCAGTATTACTAGCCAAAGAGGTTAAATATAAAAGCCGGTGGATCATTATACAATTCTTTAACATTAGGATGGTGGATCCCATGTTTGTTCTAAAAGGATAAGTAATTTTAATTTGAGTAAGTTTTGCTGTAGCACAACAAAAATTTAGCTGTCCCACATGGGATGTTGATGACAATTATGTCTTGTCCTACCTTAAATTCATTTATGAAAAGTTCATCAAGTATCCGTTTATGAAAAACTGAGTCAAATTAGAACTAATTATCTTATTAAGATTCCGTTTCATTTATTAACTACTTAAAAATTGAACAATTAATATTTGACTAACATTTTGAACTGGTTTCTGGAATATCATCATGACATTGAAATTTAGAATTTTCCTCCAATCAAATCAAAAGTTACATAAATTAGTGAAATTGAGGATGTAAAAAACTCCCATAACCATCAATAAACGGCTAGATGGGTTTGGAGTTGGCTTCGGTTGCACATAGTTGGCTGTGTGGTGCATTTAGATCCGCAGAAAAAAAAAAAAAAAAAAATTTTTTGTTGAAATAGATCTGGAGAAATTGATCACCAAATTATTTAGACAATTATGTAGTGTTTGTTTTTTTGTATGTTAGATATGGAGGGTGATTGGGAGTATGAATTGTCTGAGTCAGATTACAAAAACTTTGTTTTTATTTGCCTGCTTAAATAGTGTATTGATATTTGGAGTCTATTTGAGTTTAGACTAATTAAATAAATTGTGGCTTTGGATCTTAATATACATTAGGGGGTCAGTTCGCCCAAATAAGTGGTCCGATGTTAGGTGCGTTTGGCTTACCCTACATTGGAGGAAGGTTTTACGGGAGGTCTCGGTCAGGGTAGTCGAATCGTTGGCCTTAGTGCTTCACTTGGACCACAAGTTGGTTGAATTTTATTTGGTTTAGAGCAACTGGGTTGATTCGTTCAACAAAGGGTTGTTTCTCATAGTTGATAAAAACATAACTGCGTGTGGTTCGAAAGAAACATTCAACTCGTTTAAATACTTTAATAATCCTCTTAAGAGTTCTCTATATTAAAACTGTCAACAGTTCTTTATTAAAGTGGTTATCAAATTGGTTTCCACCCTCTAGATCTCGAGTTCGAGACAGACACATATATTACCTTTTACAAAAAAAAATTCTACCTTCAAGTCTATTTGTTCCTGAGATTTTGTATTCTATTTCTTAATACAACTTTTACTCCCACCCAAGAAACTTAAACTTAATAATTATCTCTAAATGTATGCCTTCAAGAAGTAAATGCCCAAATCAATTATCTATATATCTTTACATTCGATCAACACTTGGTTGGTAGAGAAACACACAAAATCCTATGAGAATGGAGAAATACCTAACATACTTGTCATCAAGAATGTTATCGAAAAAACTAATTTTTTTCTCGCATGGAAATTAACCTAAAGATGACCCACCATCCTCAACGACTTTGCCCTCCTTTCGTAAGATTTTCTTGCAATATAAGTAAATTTTTATTAATTTATGACATCAACTTGAATCCAACCCTCAAAGGCTCAACTACAACACCATTTTTTGGTAATGCATGAAAAGTGGATTGTCACGGCACCAAAGTGGCCTAATATTTATTTTTCATTCTGTTAAGATCCTTGCATAGTATGTGAATTATTTGGTAGGATCCATATTATTTTGTAGGCTACAATTATGTCATTTATTCATTCATATGATTTAGCCGTACAAATAGATTTTTTTTCATTTTATTCTGAAGAATTTTATTGAGACTCGCAAATTCACTTTTGACAACCGATTAAACCAAGTTTGTTTACTATTTGGTATGCTCAATTGCAATATTCATAGTCGATTTTCAAGTTACATGATTACCTTTTATTTAAGTGTGACTATTCTCACCGATACCAACTAGAATTAAAAAGACACTTCACTGTAGAATTAAGGAGAGTACCAGATCAAATAAATGTCTCTTTTTTTTTATGTGGAAAGTGAGAGAGAGGGAGAGTAAATAAGCACGTGCGACCAATTAAAGGTAAACGCCACATGTATTGGTTGGTTGTTCACTCATGATATAGACTGATTTAAATAGTAGTAACTCTCAAGGTATCCTTCTAGAGGAAGATTCCTATACTGATGTATAGTTAATTAGTTATAGTAGTATCCAGGAATATTCCACAAGTAATCTGGCACGCCACATTAGACCGTATAGTATTGTATATGGTAGGACCAAATGCAACTCTTTTTTTCATTTAGTCGGACCTCAAATTTTGACTTTTCGTTAATAGTTGGTCTAATAGTCTGAAAATTTCTATCTGATCTTCACTTATATCCGAAAATTAAGATGCACGTATAAATAGTTTTGAATATTATATGTGAATACCAATGTATTTGTATCTAACTAAAATTATATAAATTATTATGTATTCGTGTATACACTACACATAAAGTAACTATATTATTATATTTCATATAACGGGAGATTTTATAAGTAATGCAAAATTGTTAAAGGCAAGTTTGTTAAAGGCAATCTCTAAAATGGTTAAAGGCAATGTACATATAGGAGGCAATGTCTTCTTAATTTTGACTTAACGGCACAATTGATGTCGTTAAGTCCTTGTCAACCGGCAATTTCCGGCCCTCGACGTCCATAGCGTCGGCCGCTTCTTCTTCCTTTTTCTCCTGTTCTTTTTCCTTATCTTTCTACTATCTCTCTCTAAACTCTCTGACGGGGGCGCCCTTTCGCAAAGGTTTCAGAAACCGGATCTTTAAGGAAGAAAGGAAAGAACGCAAATCAATAACGAAGAAGAGTAAGGAAGAAAGGCGCATTGGTAATGGTAACCCTACCTAACTCGACAATCAAGATCTCGTGTTCATAAGTTCCCACAAATTTAATTGGCATTAGAAAGGGACCACCACAAATGACAAAAAGGGAAGCCTCTATTATTAGTAATGAAAACCTTCCATACTCCATCAATATTTATTGTATTCATTCAGAATAAGAATTAGACATGCCTGAATTTCTTTTCTTCTGCTTGATCTTTCTTGTTAAGATTAATCGAGAATCTTCCAATAAAATACATAGAGACAGAAAGAGAGACAAGTTCATGTGAGGCTGAAACATTGATATTGAGGAAAGTTTATAGAGAGGAGAAACGAGGAGAAGAAGGAACAAAGATCGCCGACGGGAGTTGCTGGTCCAACTCCGTCCGTCAACTTTTTGCTGGAAGAAGAGAAAGGGAAGAGGTGGGTGATAAACACTTCAAAATTTAGGCATTGGCTCTAACCATACTTAGTCAACTTATTTTGACTAAGTTTTGGGTACAAAACTCATTATCTTTAACATGTTTGAGTGTTGCCTATAAAACTTCCCTCGTACAAAATATAGTCAAGAATTGAGGGCATCATAAAAGAAATGGGGTATATGATCCAAGTATTAGGGTTTTCGTTTTTGAGCACCTGGTTCAACTTAGGACGGTGGATTATGCGGAAATATGTCCGTATTATATCATAGAGAAGAAAATCTAATTTATATCACGAAATACAAGATTAGTCACGACTCCAGCCAAAAATGAGTAATTAGTTCAAACTTTGTTATAGACCAAGCTTACTTTTAAATAAATTTATTGGAGAAAAAAATCATAATTAATTGGAGGGCCAAACAAATTTTTTCCAAACCAAATATCATATATTTGGTAGAATTCTTGAAAATCCGTGAGTTTCTGTAAATTTCTATAATGCATTATAATTCTTCATAATGTATAATGAACAGCCTAATAGCAGACCTTCTTTACATTTGTAATGTAGTTTGAACAATCATAATGCAATATGAAAAAAACTATTAATGTTTAACTCGAATACAAAATTGTGTTTTTTTCCGAACTACATTTTTCAAGAAGATGATATAAATAAATATATAGTATATATATTTTGTGTTTGAGGTCAGAAAAGAAAAAGGGTTAGTAAACATTGACCTAACGACGTCAATTGTGCTGGTCAAACTCAAATGGACATTGCCTTGCCTTCTTTACTTGCGAGCTCTCTAACCAAATTATGGATTATCTCTAGCTAAAATATGCTATAAAATGCTTTTTAGAAGCATTGGCTTTAACAACAAACTAAATTACCTATAAAACTTCCAATAAGGGGTTTGTGTTGTGTTGTGTTGTGTTTGTATAACCTTGGATAGTTGGATGTGTATAACTTTTAGTAGCTCTGTATAAAATTTCCCAGTTAAGTTGTACGTTGGGCTCCAAACATTTGACCATCACGTTCAGTTGGGCTCCATTCTTTTACTGGTAAACATTTTAGGCCCACTCTTGTCCTTAGTCAACTATGTAAATTAACAAAAAAAAAAAAAATTAATCAACAATTGGTTGCCCAAGCGGTCCAATGTGTTGACATATACTGTAAAATTCTGGAGGTCCCAAGTTCGATCTCCAGAGGAGGTGGGTTCCATGGTTTATTGAACTTGGGTAAAAAAAAAAAATTAATCAACAATTGGTTGCCCAAGCGGTCCAATGTGTTGACATATACTGTAAAATTCTGGAGGTCCCAGGTTCGATCTCCAGAGGAGGTGGGTTCCATGGTTTATTGAACTTGGGTTATTAATGTATAAATAATGTTGTTGGGCTTTTAGGCCATAGTTTAGTTGGGTTACAGGCTCGTTCTTTGTAAGAGTTTGAATTCAGCATTTCGTACTTATCACAACTTTGATGTATCAATGCCAATGTAATGACTTGCATACTTTCCTCTCTATACATACCTCTCTGGTGGTAACGTAGCATTTTTGCATACTTCTCACAAGAGAGTTGCCTTCCAAACTTCCAATTAGACAAGAACGATGTTGTCAATAGTGATTCGTTGGGCGAAACTTTTTCTAATTTTATAAATCGTGTCACTGATTCTAAAATTTGTTAATGTATACATTTATCATGTATGATATGTATATATATATATATATATATATATATATATATATATATATATATATATCATTCCCTGATTCACGAATTAAAGTACAGTCCAACTTATGAATTTCACAATGCAGACTCCAAAATGAGTTTAAGTACGATTTGGATTCAAATTTTACATCATTGTACAGAAAACATGAGAATTAAAATTCTTTAGTTCTTTATAGATATCAACACATAAATGTTGAACTTAATATCCAAACTATCCTATCCTAGTGTATTTTGTTTGTCGTGAATTATTCTCATGTTCCTCTATTTGAGGTTCCTTGACTTTTGCCCATGCATCCCTAACTTAGGAAGTTCCTTAAAATATTTTTGACAGAAACCCTGTTGTAGGCTAACAAGTTCCTAAAACTGCTAAATAATACACCTTCCAATATGATCACATTTGTTTGTTTGCACTCGAGCATATGTCCACCATGGTGAGCATCCATTGAGTGTGTCGTTCCTCCCAGATCCAGACGAAGTTCTCCTTTTCACAGGAAGAGAGAGAGAGAAAAAGAGATAAAGAAATTGGTGAAAGTGGAAGGAGTGAAGAGGTTTTTCTTTTTCTTTATAGTAAATTACTAAATTTCATAGTCGCCAGTTAAAGATTTCCTTGATCGAAAAATGAGAAAAAAATGAAATTGAGGATTGGGAAAGATGAGGCAGAGTGAAAAAGATACGGGGTAGACAATATAAAAAAGGGTTAATTCCGTTTTAGCCCCCGATTTGTGACCAACTGGCCGTTTTGGCCCCTAATTGTGTCCGGCAGTTCGTTTTGGCCCCAAAAAATTCCTAAATGGCCCCAAATTTTTTCAACCTCCCAATTCTACCCCCATGGCATTTCTGTAATTATTTTTTTTTCTTTTTCTTTGTCCACCTCATCTAACAATTGACACATCACTCCGTCCACCTCATCCTTCTTCTCCGGCGAAAGGTTGCCGGCCGGAATAAAAAATTCCGGCCGGCCACCTTTACCAATTTTTTTTTTTTTCATTTCTCTCTCTTCTTCATCTCCTTCTTTCTCTCTCTTCTTCATCTCATTCTTTCTCTCTCTTCTTCTTCTCTCACTTCTTCTTCTTTCTCTCTTCTTCTTTCTTTACCTCTCTCTCTCTCTCTAACCCCTCTCTCTCTCTCTCTATAACTCCGGCGAAGGGGCGGATCCCCTTCGCCGGAGAACCAGACCTTGAAGGTCTGGTTTCACTTTGAAACCAGATCTTCAAGGTCTGGTTGGAAACCAGATTCGGTTTGGTTTCAAATCAGACCGAGATCTACCTTCAAGGTCTGGTTGGAAACCAGATTCGGTTTGGTTTCAAACCAGATCGGAATTTGGTTTCTAACTAACCAGATTGGGATCTGGTTTCAAACCAGACCGGGATCTGGTTGTAGAAACCAGATCTCGGTCTGGTTCTCCGGCGAAGGGGCTCCGCCCCTTCGCCGGAGTTATAGAGAGAGAGAGAAAGAGAGGGGTTAGAGAGAGAGAGGTAAAGAAGAAGAGAGAAAGAAGAAGAAGAGAGAGAAAGAATGAGATGAAGAAGAGAGAGAAAGAAGAGAGAGAAATGAAAAAAAAAAAATTTGGTAAAGGTGGCCGGCCGGAATTTTTTATTCCGGCCGGCAACCTTTCGCTGGAGAAGAAGGGTGAGGTGGACAGAGTGATGTGTCAATTGTTAGATGAGGTGGACAAAGAAAAAGAAAAAAAAAATAATTACAGAAATGCCATGGGGGTAGAATTGGGAGGTTGAAAAAATTTGGGGCCATTTAGGAATTTTTTGGGGCCAAAACGAACTGCCGGACATAATTAGGGGCCAAAACGGCCAGTTGGTCACAAATCGGGGGCTAAAACGGAATTAACCCTATAAAAAAACTAGAATTACAAAAATGTCATAAGAGTATGAATTGAAAGTTTGAAAAAGAAAATTGAAGGATAGACAACTATACAGATATTTTTGACATTGGACATCAAAAGTAATTACATTTACATGCCAATGATACATCGTGAATATGTTATGGAATAACATCATGGATTGAATGAACACTTTAACCATTATCATTAAGATATTTTGGATTCTAAAAGCTATTTAAAGATCTCAAAGTCATCCTAAGGGTTAAAAGTCCATCTAATTTTATCTTTACTTTATTTATGTTATATTTAAAAGTCCATCAATCTTGATGATAAATTGTACCAAAATTCTATTATAGACTTCATTAGCGCCAAAAATCCTATTGACTTCACAGGCTTTAGAAGGGGTGGCACCAATGCTCCAAAGAGGGGTGGCCACAATTAACTCTAGGTTTAACACCCATGGCCCCTAAAAACACCAAAAAAATGCTATACAGTATTTGAATTAAAATAAAATATAAAAAGTTGGTAAATGAGATAAGAAGAATCAGAGGAAAATACGGGAGGAGAAAGTTTCCTCCGGTGGTAAATAGATGACCATCCCTTTTTTCTCTCTTTACTTTTCCAATTATCTTTTTCACCCTCATATTTTCTTCTTTCCCCTCTGATTTTTAATTTTCAATCTTTACGTATCTCCTTAAAATACAGAGATTTCCAAATTCCATAAGAAAATGTATAATTTAGAGAGAGATAAACAGATTTCATCTTTGTCTTTTGGGTGCTTTTTTTGAATAGTTGAGTCAGTTTTTTTTTTTTTTTTATAAAAAATCAGTCAGATAGGTGTTTGTTAAAATCCTTATAATTGGGTACTAAAACAAACTTCTAAATTTCTATAAAGCACATAAAACCTCCCCAAGATTCCATCTCTCTCTCTCTTTCTATCTCTCTAAAAACCATATAACCAAGAACCTATTTTTGGTGGATTTCTCAGTAATTTCTAACTGGGAAGGTTTCCCTATTCGTCTTTGTTTTACCAAAAGAACAATCAATGATGGGTTAAAGAATTTTGAATTATCAGAATCTGAAAAACTTGATTTTGGAGAAAGAAGAAAAGTTACCTCTCTGTTTTTCTATTTTGTTTATTTGCAATGGGTGCTGCTTGTGTTCGACCAATGCAAGATCATATCAATGGAAATCAATCCAAACCCTTGTCTTTAACGTCGAGAAATCGCTCGCTCGACTTGCAATTAACAAGGAATGCAAGAACTGTAAGATTCTTCGTTTTCTGTTTTTTTTTTTTTCGATTTTTTATGATTCTTCTAGTCTATACCATTGATCATGTCGGATGTTCTTTCGTTCCGATAACGGCTAACTTGCCGTCGAAGAATCTGTATTTATAACTGTAAAATCTCATGAAAACTTGTTAATGATTTTCTTTCAGATTAGCAATTTCTAATCATTTTTAAGGAAGAAAATCAATGTTAAAGGAATCTAGTAAATTAAAATAAACATGATAATTCCAACTCAATTATGATGAACCATATATATAACGGTTTTTTTGCCACATTATTTATATTGATTTGGAAACAAATTCGATTTTCTTATCTTATACAAGAATTGCTGGTGAATTGTAGAACTTAATTTTGAAGTTTTACTACTTGATCTAAACGATCTCCTTGTCTTCATCGTGTACAGAGGGGGCGGCGATCAGAGAGCCATAATGCATCATCCTCATGGAGTCGAGGTTGGGGATTTGTTCGAAAGTTGCAGTCTGAGTACCTAAGGAAGTCCGCAGTACAAACCGCTCGCCAGCAGCAGCAGCAGCAGCAGCAACCCCAACATCAACAGCAGGAACAACGACAACAAGAGCAACAAGGACAACATCAACTACAGCAAGAGCAACAACGACAAGAGCAACAACAGAGACAACAACAACAACAACAACAACAGCAGCAGCAGCAACAGCAACAACAACTACAACAACAGCAGCAGCAGCAACAACAAGAACAAGTCGCCTCGGTAATTCCTAGTAGGAGTGCTAATCGAGCACCATATGAACCATCTCATATCCTCAAACGTCGCAATAACAAAATTGTCTCGTTAGATAGTACATTTGAAACTCCGCCAACTTCACCGAAGGAAAAGAAGACAAGTGCCTCCTGTGATCCACTTCCTATTGATGATGACGATTTCTGCCCGACATGTCTCGAGGGTAAGTCTCCACTAATAAAATCTTATTCTTATAATTTGACCATGTAGGAGAAACAAGAAATATTTGCTAAAGTAAAAATCTGCTAGCGATGTGCATAAATGAACTAAATGGTGTCAAATGGGAGAACTATTGTCATTTAGCTTGTGTTTGATAGCAAGAAAATATTTTCATGAAAATGTTTCATCTCAATGAGTTCCATGGAAGTGCAAAGAATTGTATTCCATTGAATTGTTTAAAAACCACAATTTTGTCATGATTTTTTAGGTAATGGGATCACAATTCCATTGAAATAAAATTGCAACCAGACAATGGAAACTAAAACTACAAGTTTCCAATCTAAGTGAGAGCTATCAAACACAACCTTATTTCTGAATTACATCAACAATTAAGTAGATGGCATTAACATTATAGTGCAGTAAAAGTAAAAAATTGAAATTATCATTGAAAATCGATAAATTTATATAGTTTCAGCCCCAAAAAGTTATGACAATGCCAGGAATAGGATATATAAGAAACTAGATTGCTACATTAGCCTACAATTATAATGAATATATGCAGAAAGTACCAACTAATACCTATCTGTTTCTTTTTGCAGGTTATGAGGAAGAGAATCCGAAAATACTCACTCAATGCAAACATCACTATCACTTGGGTTGCATCCTTGAATGGATGGAGAGAAGTGCAACTTGCCCTATATGTGATCAGGTTTTTACTCTAACATCCACCCGATCATTTGTTTTATATCTTTTAAGTTTGAACTAAAAATGAACTCCTTAAGACTTGACCGAAGATGCTGACTTGAAACTTTTCGTTATCGACTCTTGTTCAGGTAATGATCATTGAAGAAGTCAGCGATATTACAGAAGTTGGCTCAGGCTCAACAACTTGTTAAGAGAATATTTCGATCCTTACAAAATAACCAGATGGCTAATTCGTCAGTCTTTGTGAAAAGCAATTTTGATCCTTTAGACATTTATCAGTTTCATATAACACAAAACTCGGTTCGCAACATAACGTGCATACTAGTTTATGACATGGGTATTGGTTTGAAATAATCGGAGTACATAAATTTCATTTGTTAGGTATCAATACTCTTTTTTCATAGTTTGATGTAAAATGCAGCCCTCTATGAGCTGTTTCATTAACATTATTTGGAATGGTAGATAAAAGAAGAAAAGAAAAAGATCATGGAACAAACAGTGAAACAGGATGTTCCTTGTTCAAATACTTTGACAAGGCTCCAATCATGTCTTAAAAACTTATTATGTTTTTCATGATGTGATTTGGCCAATTAACGAAACAACTGTGATGGTCTACCCGACCACTATCTGGGCCGAATCCTGGCTGGGATATGTGGCTGGTCAGGATTTAGAGAAAAATAGTGTTTTGCTTTCTCTCTAAAAGTCCTGTCCAGAGTCATATCCGACCGGGTTAGAGGTCAGACAAAGAGTCATTTTCCTTGACAAAAATATTATCCTTGTTATCCATGACTGATCAAATGAATTATATTCCTCAATCTATGACTTTAGAGAACAAGGTGATCGTTTTGTTGGCATTAAGTTTATCAAGTGGCAGTTGTTCAATATCACCTCTTGGTGGGAACTGTGAATAAATTAAGATAGCTACAAATTGGAAGTAATGACATTAGTACATGTAAAATGGTGAACAGTTAACCTTATTCGATTTTCTCACTAAATTGAGTAAGTACAACACTAGGTTGACATAAGTTTTCTAGACTCAGTATGTCATAAATCATTTTACCATTCATTATTTAACATTTATACTACTACATTTTTTGAATATACAAGTGAAAAGGTTAACTTTTATGAACATAAAAATCCATGAATGAGGGATATACATTCGAAGATGAATTTAAAAAATGCAATTACAAAGTTAGGAACTTGATGTTCGATGAAGAGTGTGAAGAAACCGGATCTGTTTTTTGCCAATTTGGGCAATCAAACGGAGTCCAAATCAAGATCAAGACAGACCATTAGATTTGTCTCGTCGAGCTCTTGAATTTAGACATAAAGTTTGTCAAAATCCGATTTCATATGAATGAGTTATCATTGATTTACTTGGAGAATACATAACGATAAATACAACGTATAGTTTTATTATTAGTATCGTATTGGATAAATAAGGAAAGTTCTACATCCTTATATAGACTTTTTTCACATACTAACAATAGATTGTTTGAGACGTGCAAACCACGCATGGCGTGGGCATATAGGGCGCTTTAGAGGCTAGGAGATGTAATCAACAAATCTCATAGATCCGTTGGGATCTAACGGTAGACATAGTTCGACAGACTATCATAACTAATAGGTACCATCTTAGATAGGATATCCTCAACTCGGATATTTGTTACATCTAATTTTCATTTTAATAATCATTGTTTTCATCTTTTTCAAATAGTTTAAAGAAGATAATTCTTTCTCTGATTTATCAGATTGAAAGAAAACTAAAGTGGTTGAACTTTGTTTTCTTTAAACAGAAAGAATAAGAATTATTATATTAAAAAAGAACTAGGGATCCAAGTATCCAACTTTGTTTGCAAGAGAAGAGACTTTGCTCTATTAACCGCACCAAATCAAATACATAAGTGTTCTTCAAGATCCTGGAGTTGATTGAGCAAATTCGAACGATTCTTATGTAGCTTCTATAGTACTTCCTGAATCAAATACCGGTCTTTCCCCCTCTCTAAACCGAATCGAACTAATAACTTATCACTCTCAATAACACCATAAAGACGTGTAACAATGCGATCGATAGTATCAAGATCATTGTGTAAAACATAACTTGTAAGATGGGCTTATACATTTTAAGTGTGCTCTATGCAAAATAGAGCAAGTACAAGGCCCATACCTAAATGTCCGATACAATCAAGGCCCATAAAGGAGTGGGCTTAAGAAAAACTCAATCCAAGATAATCTATAAGCTTGAGAGGACACTTGTCTTGTGTCTACACCTAATGGCTTGTTGTTTGACACATAAGAAGACACTTGTCTTGTGTCTACACCTAATGGCTTGTTGGTTGACACATAAGAGGACACTTGTCTTGTGTCTACACCAAATGGCTTGTTGTTTGACACATAAGAGGACACTTGTCTTGTGTCTACACCAAGTGGCTTCTTGTTTGACACATTAAGAAGACACTTGCCACCCATGTAGCTTCTTCTACAAACTCTATGATGGATTAGAGACTTGTATAAATAGAGATGGAGTTTAGAGAAAGAAGGCTAGGGGCTCTTGCTCTAGAAAGTCTAGTTCTTGTCCATCACTTAGAGAGCTAGAGAAGAGAAAGAGAAAAGAGTCTTCTTCATCTCTACTTACTTTACTCCATCTCATATAGAAGCAAGAAGGTTAAAGATTGAAAGAAGAGAAGAAAGTTGAAGATAAAGATTAAATAAACCATCTACTACAATGGAGAAAGGTACATATATTTTTATCTTAATTTTCTTTATTCCTACTCATGTATCTTGTAACAAGCATGAGATTCAAAGATCAAGGGATTAGTGTTTCTATTGGTTGGTATGATGAAACCAACATGAAAGTGCTAACATAACTACCTTTAGATGCAGCATGAGCAATATAGCTAAGTTGTTTATTGGCGAAGTTGGAGAAAAGTGAACAAAACCAAGAGCTCAAAAGCTTGATCACATTGAAGTTGAGAGAAGAGAATCATGAGAAAGGATTTCTAGGAGAGATAAGAGGAGACTAACCTAATTGAATTCCACCTATGCTTTGATGAAGGATGAAACAGAGGCCTCAAGTATCTTCAGTTCCATCAAAGTAAACAGAGAGGAGAGAAATGAGTTTCGAAGGTTTAGCTCTTTGAAGAGATTCCATAACTAAATCCCTATTTGGTTGAAGCACTAGTGAAATTAGGTCATATTTTGAACTCAATTGTTTATCTCATTTCTTGTTTTGATAGATTAATTCTAGATGTTTGGATATTATGAATGAATGTTTAATCAATATTTTGAGTTGTTTTACAATTTTATGTATTTATTCCTTTTTTGATACCTAGGGTTTGTTCAATCAAAAAATAATTTTGTTTGAAATTTTGAATTGGTTAAATATAAAATCATATGATTTTTAGGAGTTCTGATTTATTTAGGATTTTGATACGTAACCTATTTACACGACTTTGTATAATAATGCAAAAGATAAGTTAATTAGGTAAATCTAAATTCTTTTGATACTTTAAGTGGATGAAGTGGTAGTATTTGATAACTTAACAAAAAAAAAAAAAAAGTGGTAGTATTTGATACTTTAGGTGGATGACTTTTACTTCTTTTGATCCTTTTGGTAACACTTGCTTATGGTTGATATTGTTTTTTCATACTTAGATACTTAAACAATGTTATGGATGTTTACTTTTTATTTTTAAATCAATTTGTGTGTTTCAACAAAAAAATATACCAATTTGTGTGTGAACCAATGGAATTTTGTGGTCGATTATATGTATGAGTGTTACCAGGGAAATCTAAGTTTAAGATATCAGTATTTGGATGACAAAGTTAGTCAGTTAAGTCATGCCCAAACTCAAAAAAAAAAAAAAAAAGAACAAAATAGTGCCCTAAAATCATCAGTCGGTACTTATGTTTGTCCTTTTTACAAAACAGAAACCTAATTACAAAAAACAGAAAACCTAGTTATAAATAGAGAAATAAAATAAGAGTTATTTCCCAAATGACTCCTAACTTATGACCAGCTTCCCGCATAACCTCATAATTTATCAAAAATACCTAGATGGCTCCTCTTTGCCATTACCTTCAATTGACTGTTAGTCTTTTTTAACTTTCCGAAAACGCCTTTTGTAATTACCACATAGTCAACTCTCTCTCTCTCTCTCTAAAAGTTTCATCTCTCACCCATCATCTCTTTTTCTTCCCAAAATTTTCACACTCCAAAAATATCATCAAATTCATTACAAATCTTGAAAAAGAATATAGATCTTAAAACTCAGTTGTTACTTATTTGAAACCAGAGGTTTGCATTTACTAAACCCTACATTGTCAAAATCATCACCAAATGTCCTACTACTTTCGACCGATCCCCATAAAACCATAAAACTCAAATTCGATTTTTACCGACTTTGTGGGTTACTATTGTACAAGGTTAAAACTTGTTCTGCTAACAGAAATGGCGTGTAACATTGAGCTTTAGCAAGTTTAATATGTGTTTGAAACCCAAATCTCAAGTTACCTAATGATCCGACCATGTCTAGTTTCAGTAAATGCCGAAAGATTTAAAGAGATTGTGGAGGAACGACAAATGTTCAAAACTGAAATTAAAGGAATAACAAGTGTTTTCAGAGAGACAAAGAAATATGGTTTTTGTAGTATTGTTGTCCCAAGATGACCTTAAGACAAAACCTTCTTTTCAAATTCTGATTTGTTTTGAAAGTTGAAAACATGACAACAACACACAAAACAACTTAAATTAATCATTTTAGATTTCAGAACAAGAAAACATAGGGGACTTTAGCCACCAAATCTTTTGGTGTGAAAACCTATTTGACGGTGGGATTTCACACAGGATTCTCTCTTTTGATGAGAGAGGAGAATCTGACCACTCGATCTGACGCCAAACTTTTTGGCGTCTTTGTCAGTACGAGCAAGTCCAAGGGGGAGGGGGCCCTTAATTCAAATTAAGGACCCAACCCCCCGATCTCTCCCCTTGGAGTAAGGGAGGGTTGGGGCTGAGCCCCAACCCAAACGTTCAACCGACCCTTATTAGGGGTCGGCTGAACTTCCCCAACAGACTGTTGGGGAGCTCCCAACGGTCATGTTTGGGAGCCAGATCCAACGGTGGAATTATTATTATTATTAATTTTTTTAAATAAAAATTACTCATTAATTTATAAATTTAAACTTAAAATAATCTAACACATTAATTTGAGTTTGTAGACAAAGAAGAAATGAAAATGATTTGAGTTTATAGAGAAAGAGAGTTATATTTATAGAGAAAAAAGTTGATAAAAAATTTATTATGGTGGTTGGAAGGGTAAAAAAGAGATAAATTCAAAATTCAAATTTATGGGCCTGGGACCGCTCACCCTTGAAGTTGATTTTGAGGGGCTGAGCTGAGGCCCTTAAATTTGAATGAAAAAATGAAAATAAAGGCTCGAGACCGCTCATCCTGACTTGCTCTACTAGTTATTGACATTTAAAATATCTAGCTAATACATCCTCTTCAACATTTTTCTGCACCATCTATTCTAGTTGTTGACATTTATATTTTTTAAAAGTACCGGAAAGAATACATGAACCATATTTCAAAAGTACTGAAAAGAATACATAAACTCTTGTATTCAAGGCAGTGCATAAAGGGATATATCTTTCTCTACCTATATGCTATATGGTAGTGATAGTAGACACCAATTTGGCCACCAGATTGTCCCTGCATGCGTTTTTTTTCCTAGACCCATAAGGGCCTGTTATTCGTTCAGACATTTTAACTAGATTTTTTTTGTTCCGGACTTCCGAAGATCTCATAACTTCTAAGTGTTCCGGCACATAAATGTTCAAAACTTTAAAGGTTCAGAAACTTTAAAGTTTGAAACTTTTAAAAGTCCGGGACATTAAAGTTTTTAATCATTAAGTTCGGAAACCTTTTTATTAAAAACTTTGAAAATCAGGAGATTTTTTTTTATTAAAATCAAATTATATTATTTCAAATCTTAGCCGTCCAAACTAATGTTTGATATTACAATGAACGTTATATTATTATTTTAAGAGCTAAACTTGATTTTAGAATGAACGTTCAGGACGTTCCCATATTATACTGGCTATAAACACATAGACGTCTTCGACTCGCGTAAAAAGAATTAAAAGTAAAAAAAAATCAATTGCTTATATGAAAAAATATTTTTTTTATAAGAGGTGGATGCTAATGGAGACAAAACAAATTATATTAGGAGTTCGAGG
>BEHA01050251.1:660740-675507 GCA_002897215.1 Eschscholzia californica subsp. californica | reverse complement strand
GTTATGTTTGATAGCAATGTAGGGAAAGGAAAAAAATTAGAGAAAATTTTACTCGGGGAAACTTTTTCTCCGAGAATCATTTTCTCTAATTATATTTTCCTACTTTTCACCGTTTGGGTCGCCAAGGGAAAAATGTTTCTTTGATTTTTTTTACTCTTTACTTTACTACTGAAAAATAATTAACATCAACTAATAAATCATAAACACAAATAAAGAAGTTGATGAGTTCAATATTCTTGTGTATTTCAAATCATAAAGTAATTAATACAAACTTAACAAATAAATTTGGGGCATCCATTAGTTCAAAACAAAACCATGACAGATGGATTCTTCCTCCATAACGTTTCCATGGTTGCATCTCTTTTGAATAAGCTTCATCACCATTCATCAATTACAATTTTTACAAAAAAAAAAGAACTGTATGATGATCATCAACCTTATTGACCATTAACCCTGACTTTATTTCTATTTTCTACATTAGATATTGTCTTTTAATCACAAACTTCTTCTTACTTCTACAATGGAAAAAGTAGAACCAGCCAAATCCTAACTTTTTCTTGTTCCCGAATTTGATCTTCTTGAGAGATATAAATTATTGTGGTTTTGCTTTGAGTTGTTCTTAGTGGGGTTCTAACTACAAAACCAACTCTTTCTTGCATTCCAGAGAGAGAGTAGAAAATACCCATGATATATTCTTGACACACATATACGACTATATGAGTTTAGAGAGAGATATATTCAGAAAAAAAAACGTTTAGTTTAGTTTGAATGAAAAAGAATGAAAAGAAGAATCAGAGATTACCTTGACTAAGAAGAGAAAAGCTTACAATGGTGATAGAGATTCTCCATAGCTGCATCTCTTACTAATTCACTAGAACAATTTCACATTCCAGACAACATATGAATATTAATCCTGCTTGTTTAGAGAGAGAGAGAGAGAGAGAGAGAGTTTTAGAGAGAGAGAGAGAAAGAAAGGGAGAGAGTTCTAGCGAGAGAAGAGTGTGGTAATGGGTAACAAGTGAAATATAGACACCATAACTTTACATACAATTGTCAAGCTCGATTTAGATTGCCGATGGTTCTCTGAGAGCTAAGCAGGGAGACTTCTCTAGAGAAAAATTTTCTTTCATGAGAGTGGGGTCAAGAGATTCCCTCTTTTAAAGGAAAAATGGAAAAAAATGGTCACGTGAGGCCACTATATTTTTCCCTTGTATTGCATCAGCAAACATGAGAAAAGTTAGAGTTTGAAGAAAAAATTTCTATTTTCTATCAAACATCAGCAAAAATGGTCTCTTCTCTTGCAACCTACCACTAAACCCATCTACGGTTCCACCATTTTCAACAAAAAAAAAAAAATAAAGGCAACAAATGCAGAGAAGTATCTCACCATGTAATCAATCTATGTTTAAGAATCCCCTGTTTTATTTTTTTCTTTTTATCTCTCTAGCAGATGCTTCTTCCTCTTTGGGTGATATGAAATCACTCTTTATTAATTAATTAAAGAATCTTTTGGCAAACGAGTGTTTTTCTCTTCTTCTTCTCTCTAGCAAGTGATATGATACATCAAATTAATCCCCATGAATGAATCTCTTAATACTAGGCAGATAGACTAGTGTTCCTCTCCCTTTCTCTCTCTCCCTCTTTCTCTCTCTCTCTCTCTATATATATATATATATTGTGAAAATGAAGGAGTATTGTAGATGGTGATGTGATCACATAGTCTTTCTTTATCCCATACTTATTTCTTTCACTAAAATAAGCTGAATGGGGTGTTCTCTTCTCCCCCTCCCACTCTCTCTAAATATTTTATTTTGAGTTGAATCTATTGAATTCTTATGCTTGTGTGTAACATTCAAAGTGCAAATATAATAACTTATATAAATGGAAGTTTTAGGTAAATCTATTACAATATTAATATTTGAAGATACCATGCTTGATCTTAATCATTCTCCTCAAAATGATGATCATCAAAGATTAATAAAAGTGAGGGAGATCTACAGCTTCCTTTGACAGAGAAGATGATGGAAAAAATGAGAAGAGGTTCAATCATTTTTAAACAATTTGAGATTTACCTGACGAAGATAACTGTTCTTTGAAAAGTTGTAATTATATTTTACCTCAGCGAATCAAACAGTGGAAAATTTGAAAATCTTTACGGAGAAAATGTTTCTCGGAGAAAATATTTCTCGAAGTAAATATTTCTCTATTTTTTTTCTTTTTCTCCCTACTGCTATCAAACACAACCTAGATTTTTGGGGAAAGTAGAGAACACAAAAAAAAATCAGCAAACGCATCCTATAGGTCGCCAGTAGGAGATAGTCGACAACTTCATAGCTCATCTTCACTCTCTTCTTTGTTTTTTCTCTCTTCTATGTCTCTATTCTCTCTCTAAGTTTCGGTGAAAAGAATGGTCTTTTTGTCAGGACTCTTCGTCTGGAACAAGGAGAGTGGATAGAGGAGATAGAAGAGAAAAGAGCAAAGAGAGATGGGTGACGAATGAGATGACGGAATTATTGTCGAGAATCATTGTCGTCGGTTTAATAATCGGAGTTGGTGGCGGGAAAGAAGATGAAGAAAGAAGTAATAAAAACTTCAAGAGTGGGGGATGTTTGGAGGAAACAACAAAATTTTGTTTCTGCACGAAACTTTCTTTCCGAAATTCTTTCTTAATTCTCCAAAATTTCGATCTTTTTTTCTTGTTTCAAATCACAAATTTTGTTGCCCTTTGATTTGTTGAATTTTAGTTGTAGTGGCTTATGACATTGCGACCTCTATACTCAAGTGATAAAATGTGAGTGAGGGCATGAGGACCATGTTTATCTACGTTACCGAGGAAGTTTATGTAGTTATACCGTGGCAATAATATATTAGTCAACAACCCGTGGTTGGAGTGGTAAGAGGTATAATCTTCCACCCTAAAGGTCAAGGATTCGAGACACGCTGAACAATTCGAAAAAAAAAAATAGAACACATATTATATTTACCATTTCATTGTGTTAAATGTTTTTACCAAAAACCCTTCACAATCAATGGAGAGGTTTTGTTTTTATGGGAAATGTGAGGGGAGGGTACCAGGACCATGTTTATCTATGTTAGCGACCAAGTTTGCACAGTGATACCAGTGATAGTATTATATTTACAAGCGTTTATTAGTGATTTTTTTAGTGTTGTATTACTTAAAGGCTTTAATTTATAGGTTGTCAGCAATGATCGTTTGTCATAAACCATTACTGAAACTGATGAAAAATGGTTGTGTAGTTTTAGAGAACAAAAAGGAAAAGCAAACAGATTTCACTAATTTTTTTTTCTTTAACAATTAGAAAAAAAAAATAGGCAGTTGATAACTTGATATTACTCAATTTTTTTACGAAGTCTTCGCATCCTAGAAATTTTTTTACTTCTTCAAAGTGCCGGCGTACCCATAGATTTGGTGAATCCACAAATGTGGACCTAGAAATGGACCATACTATTTCTTTATCTTTTTGTTGAACGAAATTATGCTACTCGTGTTTCAAAAATGTGAGGTAGAAGATCAGAAACTTGATAATCCTCCAGTGATTAGTCTGCCTAACATTTATGTAAAGAACCAGTCTCAACTGTAACTCACATTTATTTTTGTTGCCCAAAATTGAGTCCAATAACGTAAGAATTTGTTCTTAGGGAATGCTATATGAGCACAATTCATAAACTTCAACACTTATTAAGGTTGATTTCACATCAGTAATTTATACTCTGGGTGCTCTCCTAAGAAATGTAACTATCACTCCCATGGTTAGAAGGGAACAATTCCTCCAACACCATCATAATAATATACAAGTCTTGACAGTTATCGATATTGTAGCGCTTTTGTTTTGTTTTTGACGAAGATGCTACAAATGCTACTGCAAACAACCACACTTGCTAAACCTGAAAATAACACTTACATGCCTCACTCTATTGCCATCTCTGGGTAAAGTTGGATTAGAATGTGAGAGGGCTGTTTGCAATTCTGGAAACTTCCTAAGCAAATGGGAAACCGCCAATGTGATATAGGCGGTTTGCAATTTGGGTTCTAAATCACCAATGTGATATAGGCGGTTCCAATGTGATATAGGCGGTTTGCAATTTGGGTCTAAATTTTAGAAACCAAATTCCTAAGCTATGTCGGCTTATAATAATATAAATAGGGGAGCCAATCACCACATCAACATCAACATCAACACCAACACAAGCAACAACAACTCTTCTTTAGAGAGAGCTAAAGAGAGAGCAAGTGAGAGAGAAATTTGTTCATAGTTTTGAGCGGTGTTCTCGGTCGTCGAAGATTTAGTATAGAAGGTTAATTTTCTATACGGTACCATCTTGGGACAAACTTGCGGGTTGTGTGAGTCGTCTTCATCTATCCTTCAATAAAGATTTCTTGTTCGCCCGAGGACGTAGGCTTTAAGCCGAACCTCGTTAAATTCTGTTCGCATATTTGATTTTGGCTTAGCTTTTCGATTAATCTTCATAATCGGATCAATTTCTAGGATAGGTTCGATAGCTTCCGCGACTTTTAGTTATAACAATTGGTATCAGAGCCTTGTTGAGATTGAACGAAGAGAAGATGGGATCGAGAAGTGGTACGGTCAAAGCAGGGAAATATGAGATAGAGAAGTTCAATGGGAAAAACGATTTTTCTTATTGGCGGATGCAGATGAAGAATCTGTTAATCTCGCAGAAATTACACAAGACGTTGACGAGAAAGAAACCAGGAGATATGTCAGATGAGGATAGGGAAGAGTTAGATCTCGAAGCACGGGCTACCATTATGTTGTGTCTTGAGAGGGACGTGGCGTTCCTAGTAGACGGAGAAACAACGGCGGCGGGTGTGTGGTTAAAGCTAGAAAGCAGTTTCATGACGAAAACTTTAACAAATCGGGTCTACTTGAAATCCAAATTATTCACATGTAGAATGGAAGAGGGTTCTTCTATTCAGGAATATGTGAATAGGTTTGACAGGATTATCTCATATTTGAAGGATATTGATGTTAAGGTTGAGGATGAGGACCAAGCCCTCATATTATTACTTTCATTGCCTAAATCCTATGAGAACCTTGTTCAAACTTTGATGCTTGTTGGTGATAGTCTAAGCATGGAAGAGACGAGAAATTCGTTATTAGCGGATGACCTTCGTAAGGTTGCTACTAGCAGTATGGCGTCGGGTGGAATAGACAAGGATCAAGCACAAGGGTTGTTTGTAACGAGGGGGAGGAGTAATGAAAGGGGAAAGGGAAAGGGCGGGAAATCTAGATCCAAATCTAGAGGCTCTTTCAAGAAAACGTGCTTTAGTTGTGGTGAGCTTGGCCACTTTAAAGCGGCTTGTCCAAAGAGAAAGTTGAAGCAAAAGAACGAAGGCTACAAGGAGAAACAAGAGATGCAAGAGGCGGGATATGTGTCAGAAGAGGCGGACGAATGTTTCTCGGTGACAGAGGTGTCTGAGAAGATCTTCGATAAGTGGATGCTTGATTCAGGGGCGTCACACCATATGTGCCCAAATAGGGAGTGGTTTACTACCTATAGGAGTATAGATGGTGGTACAGTTATACCGGGTGATGATAGTATATGTAAAACTGTGGGACTCGGAACAATACGGATCAAGATGCACGATGGAGTGGTGAGAACATTGACGGACGTAAGACACATACCCGATTTGCGGAAAAATCTAATTTCCCTTGGTGTGTTAGAGCGGAACGGCTGTAAGATAATTATATAGAATGGCTCCATAAAAGTCGTTAAGAGTTCTTTGGTGGTAATGAGAGGTACTCGTTACGGTAATTTATACAAACTTTTGGGGACAACAATTACTGGAGATGTAGCAGTGGGAATCAGTGGAAGGGATCCAACGGCTAGTACGAGGCTTTGGCATATGCGCCTTGGGCATATGTCAGAAAAGGGTCTATCTCTGATGTGCGGGAAAGGCTTGTTGAAGGACATGAAGAAGCCTTGCATGGAGTTTTGTGAGCATTGTGTGTTCGGGAAGGCAGACAGGGTGACGTTCTCTACAAGCAAGCACAGGAGCAAAGAGGTATTAGACTACGTACATACCGATGTCTGGGGACCGGAAAAGTTACCTTCCAAGGGTGGTTCCAGGTATTTTGTTACGTCCGTTGATGATCATTCGAGATTTGTCTGGCTTTATTTTCTGAAGCATAAGAATGAGGTATTCAACACATTCCTGGTGTGGAAAGCAATGGTTGAGAACAAAACTGGTCGAAAGCTGAAGACGTTAAGGTCAGATAATGGGACCGAGTACACGGATGGGGCATTCAAGGAGTTTTGTAATCAGGAAGGCATTGTGAGGCACTGGACAGTAGTAAACACACCTCAGCAGAATGGAGTCGCAGAGAGATTGAACCGTACACTACTTGAGAAGGCTAGATGTATGCGCTCCAATTCGGGACTAGGCGTAGAATGGTGGGCAGAATCTGTTGCTACAGTTTGTTATATTGTGAACAGGTCTCCACATTCTTCTTTAGATGGCGACATACCTTACGAGGTGTGGTCAGGTGAACATGCAGATTACGGGAGACTTAAGGTTTTCGGTTGTACGGCCTATTACCATGTTAAAGGTAACAAACTTGACAATAGAGCAAAGAAGGCAATTTTCTTAGGATATGCTACAGGAGTCAAGGGTTATCGGCT
Source organism: Eschscholzia californica subsp. californica (assembly GCA_002897215.1). Lineage (NCBI taxonomy): Eukaryota > Viridiplantae > Streptophyta > Magnoliopsida > Ranunculales > Papaveraceae > Eschscholzia > Eschscholzia californica. The sequence continues at coordinate 668,844 of BEHA01050251.1, read as the reverse complement.
ATGGTGTACGGAAGACAAGAAGTTTGTAATCAGCAGAGATGTGGTGTTTGATGAGTCATCTATTGTAGCTATGGCGAAAGCTACGGTGCCTAATTGTGGTGATGTTGGGTCTACTAAAGCTCAAGTAGTGGAAGTAGAAGCCGAAGACCAACGAGTTTTTAGGAATCATGATCAGGTGGAGCATCAGGATAAAACTCAGGATGAGGAAATTGATGAACCCGATCATGAGGAGGTTCAAGGGGAAGGTACACAAGTTTTACAACAACAGCAGCAGGATGTTTCGGTACACACTAGGCCGAAACGGTTATATAAGCCGGTACAGAGGTTAGGGTCAGACAAACCTCTTAGGCATTACGGGCAGGCAAATGTGGTTGAATATGCACTCTCGGTGGAAGACGACGAGCCGGTCACCTTCAAACAAGCTATTACCGCGGAGGAAAGAGAGAGTTGGTTGGTTGCTATGCAAGAAGAGATGGAGTCTCTCCACAAGAACAAGACATGGGAGGTTGTCCCATTGCCCGAAGGTAAGTCTGTTATTGGTTGTAAATGGGTGTACAAGAAGAAAGAAGATTCTTCCGAGATCAAGGGTACAAGGTATAAGGCAAGACTAGTGGCCAAGGGTTATGCACAGAAAGAAGGGGTCGACTACAATGAGATTTTCTCACCGGTCGTGAAACATACTTTTATTCGAGTGCTATTGAGTATTGTTGCTTACAGTGATCTTGAGCTGGAACAACTCGATGTTAAAACCGCCTTCTTGCACGGAGATTTGGAAGAAGAAATTTATGTGGCTCAACCTAAGGGATACAAAGTTGAGGGTAAAGAAAATCAAATATGTCGTTTGAGGAAATCTCTTTACGGATTGAAACAATCCCCTCGCCAATGGTACAAACGATTTGATTTTTTCATGCTAAAGCATGGTTTTCGCAGAAGTGACTATGATTGTTGTGTATACATCAAGAAGCTTCGCGAAGGTGACTTTATTTATCTCCTTTTGTATGTGGATGACATGCTTATTGCTTCTCGAAGCATGGTGGAGATAAATAAGTTGAAATCTCAACTCAGTCAAGAGTTTGAGATGAAAGACATGGGCGCTGCAAAGAAAATACTGGGAATAGAGATTAAGAGAGAGCGGTCAAGTAAGAAACTATACTTGAATCAGAAAGGTTACATCGAACGAGTAGTTTCTCGGTTCGGGATGCAGAATGCGAAGGTGGTGTCAACACCTTTGGCACCACACTTCAGGCTCTCGGGAAAACAATCTCCCACTACTACGGTGGAGAAGGATCATATGGATCGTATACCGTACGCTAGTGCAGTTGGCAGTTTGATGTACGCTATGGTGTGTACTCGTCCGGACATTTCACAGGCGGTCAGTATGGTTAGTAGGTTTATGGCAAACCCGGGGAAGACACATTGGGAAGCTGTGAAGTGGGTCTTGAGGTACTTAAAGGGTACCGTTGATACGGGTTTGTGCTTTGGTGGAGACACATGTCAAGTAAGCGGTTATGTTGACTCAGATTATACTGGCGATCTAGATAGAAGACGATCTACTACTAGTTATGTATTTAGGGTACATGGTGCTCCAGTTAGTTGGCGATCGATGTTACAATCTACAGTTGCATTATCTACTACGGAGGCCGAGTATATGGCTATGGCCGAGGGTGTGAAGGAAACATTGTGGTTGTGGGGCCTTCTGGATTATCTAGGGGTTAAGCAGGAGTGCGTAGATGTATGGTGTGATAGTCAAAGTGCGATCCACTTGGCGAAGAATCAGGTTCATCATGCTCGCACTAAGCATATCGATGTCAGGTATCACTTTGTACGAGATGTCATAGAGGAAGGTGATGTTTCTCTCATGAAGGTACACACAGATGAGAATCCCGCGGACATGTTGACTAAAGTGGTGACGTGTAGCAAGTTTCAGCATTGTCTGGAATTGCTGCAAATCGGCTCGTGTTAAGTTGCCCGAAAGGGCGTAATGGCGACAAGATAAACTTTATGTGAAGGATTGGTAGAACTACGGTAGGCTTGATCCTATAAAAGGGTACGTAGGCAACCATGGTCAAATGGTGCAGTCGGATGAAGTTACAAGAAGCAGATATATCTTACAAGGAGTATCCTGGTGTTCGTCCAAAATTTGAAGAATATCAAATTGTGTACGAGGTGGAGAATTGTGAGAGGGCGGTTTGCAATTCTGGAAACTTCCTAAGCAAATGGGAAACCGCCAATGTGATATAGGCGGTTTGCAATTTGGGTTCTAAATCACCAATGTGATATAGGCGGTTCCAATGTGATATAGGCGGTTTGCAATTTGGGTCTAAATTTTAGAAACCAAATTCCTAAGCTATGTCGGCTTATAATAATATAAATAGGGGAGCCAATCACCACATCAACATCAACACCAACACAAGCAACAACAAGCAAGTGAGAGAGAAATTTGTTCATAGTTTTGAGCGGTGTTCTCGGTCGTCGAAGATTTAGTATAGAAGGTTAATTTTCTATACGGTACCATCTTGGGACGAACTTGCGGGTTGTGCGAGTCGTCTTCATCTATCCTTCAATAAAGATTTCTTGTTCGCCCGAGGACGTAGGCTTTAAGCCGAACCTCGTTAAATTCTGTTCGCATATTTGATTTTGGCTTAGCTTTTCGATTAATCTTCATAATCGGATCAATTTCTAGGATAGGTTCGATAGCTTCCGCGACTTTTAGTTATAACATAGACAATTGAGTAAATCTATTAAAAAGAAGGGTTATTTTGCGAAAGGGTCATACATAAGTATCGGGTTTTGCGAAAGGGGCATGACCTTTTATTTTTTTGCAAAAGGGTCGTGGACTAGTGTTGACCAGTTAAGTTCTAACACCGTTAATCTAATCCCATTACTTAAAAAATATATTGTTACATTTAAGAAATTTATGCGATTTTGACACTAAATTCGCAAAGGTGAAAAATAAGACATCCACCTTGAAAAACATTATTTTTCTAGATTTTCTAGCATTACATATTTAAATAATGAAGTTCATAATCTAATACATGATGATTAAATGATATAATCAAAATATATTTATGTGAAATATAAAAAAAGGAAGCAAAATTTCAACTCCGGCATAAACAAGAGAGAAAAAAAATCTAAAAGCACATGAATATAAATCTAAACTTTATTCTGTCTACTCAATTTAAAGAGTTAGAAAGTAAAAAGAATTTAAGAAGTGTGATGAGGATTCGTGAAAAAAAAAGAATTAAAAAAAAAGACCAAAAAACTGACGAAGAAAAACCCTAAACTCTTCTCTAGTCGGCACAATCTCTTACCTCTTTCAATTTCCGATGAAAATCAAAGGTGGAAGAAAGAAAAAAAAAAAGATGAAAAATGTTAACTATTCATGTTATGTGATGTTAAATTTAACATTTATTTAACAGTCAATGTTAGTCCACGACCCCTTCGCAAAATAACAAATAGTCATGTCCCTTTCGCAAAACCCTGTACTTATCTACGCCCCTTTCGCAAAATAACCCTAAAAAGAAATAGGTTAAATTAGTTATTAGATTTCGGACCTTATTAACTACCATATGTCGGTCTTTCTAAGTTCAAAAGGTACTCCGGTCATGTCACTTTCGATACGTCACTGACTCACTATGTCTCCTTAAACTGGGTCCCCCGATTAGCATTAAAAGAGCAAGCGCAAAATGGTATCTTATTCAAGTTAGTTGGTTCTGAATACTTGTCATGGCTGACTCGGATCCTTGTTGGTGTGGTCAAGAGATTCAAGACCGACTTCACAATTCCTTCACTTCCCACTTTATCTCTCTTTCACTGAGAGAGAGGGTTATGTCCGTAGTTAAATGACCCACCTCTCACTATCCGTTTTAATTATTGGGAAATGGGAAGAAGACTATTTTGGATCCCTCCAATCTTTCTCCATTGTTCTTCACAACATGCTTTTTAGAATTATGTTAAATCAAGAAGCTATTGGGCATATGATAAACAGCTATTCATATAGCAGTTTCGGTTAGAGGTCGTTTACACACTCACAATACTCTTTCAACATAGTGATTTTACTATGAGTTTTCATGTTAAAAAGCTTTCTTACATGAATTAACATTCTATATTTAACATTGATCCTCTGTTAATATAATCAAACTAATAGTCGTAGTATGACATGCTATCTAGTAGTAGAGATAATTATCTAAGATTGAATTTGATAGCAAGGAAATGTGTCCAACATAAACTCATTTCTTCTAGTTCCGCAGAAGTAATTATGTGGGAATAACGGAAAAATATATTCACAGAATTGTTTATAGAAACTAACTTTTTCTCACCGTTTTGAGTTGATGGCAACGTACTCAAAGTAATAGAAATTAGCCCATTTCTCAACAAGCGGTCAGTTTCCACTTAAATCAAGGCTATCAATGCACAGAAATCAGGTACTTGTAGAAATCATTTTCTATCTAGTGAGAACTCAATCTTTCGTCACTAAGTGTCATATCGCAGATGACACTTCTAAGTTCTAAAAGGAACATTTTGGACCAGAGGGCAAAATGTTAGATTATAAAGGACCTAACAATCTCTGTACATTCATATGGGTAAAATCACCATTAGAGACATGTGATACACATAGGAGTTCAAATTAAACGCGTCTAAAAAACTAACCAAAGAAAGAATATGATGATGTAGCTGGTCAAGGTGAAAAAAAATTTCAGGAAATTGGGTCGGAGGCCCAATTTCATGTTTTTTTTTGTCAAAAAGACAAGTTATCTTTTTGTCCTTTTAGGCCCCATATATTGTTTGGAAATAGGCGTGAAGGACAATTCTTAAAGCACTCCCATTTCTAATGCCGAAATTGCCCTTGGAATCTTAGCTTGCAAAGCTTTGCAATCTGGTTTGCAATAAGGTCAGTTTCGTCTTTTCCTTATATTAGATTATTTACAAAAATGTCATAGGGAGCTGAAGCCTATAAAAAGTTAATAAATCCTTTTTAACCAAAACTCAAATTTTTTAGCGAGTTTTAGCCAAATTTTCCAAAATAATTTGGCTACTATGAAGAGATGGCAGGGATGAATAAGGGGGCACTGGCATGACCATATCAAGATTATTAGCCTTATTCATCCCGCCTATCTTCATCCTCTTGCCGATTTTGTCTCCTACAATTGTAAAATTGTAAATATCCATTTTCAGATCATTGATTGATTCATCGTTAATTAGAGGATTTAAATTCTTATCTCAGAGTTGGTGTATCACGATGTTGATTTATTTGATTTTGTTTTCCATTTTATCTCATAATACATTTGACGTCGAACAATTCTTTCCTGCACGAAAATTATATGCATCTCAAACTTCGTTTTATTTTATTTGCGAATCAGATGAATCTTCTGTATGTTGAATTGACCAAAGTTTATAAACTTGCCTAACATTGTTAGTTTCATTATTTATTTAAAAATATAATTTATACTAACAAATTATAGTCGCATACAGTTTCTTCCAACATTTGACGTCGAACAATTAATTTTGCACAAAAACTCAGTTCAGGTAAGAAGCGTCCTAGAAGGTTATGGGCCCACTATGCTTCCGCTGCGCCACTTCGATATTTTATATCTACAAGGAAATGCGGAAACCATTTTAGACATGATCAAAGATTTGTTTTGCAAGTGATAGGTAAACTTTTATTATAAACTTGATTCATGAAGAACTCTGAGTAATTTCTTCGTTTCGAATCAGATGAGTCTTCTATATGTTCAGTCGATAAAAGTTTATAAACTTGGCTTAACCTAGTTAGTTTCATTATTTATTTAAAGATATACTTTATACTTGACAGATTATAATCCCATACAGTTTCTTCCAACATTTCATGTTTGTATTTTATAAGACAGTAATCCCCTAATACTAGATCAAACCTTCATATTTCTACTAAATTTTGAATCTAAATCATGACAAGGATAAGCTTTTAAATATGGACAATTTACTCAGTATAACATTATATAATCAAATGTCATGAAAAAACAATGGTGAAACTACCTCCTGGCACCAAGATCATTTTTCATGAAAATGGTTAAGAATGCTTTGAGCATGATAAATGAGGGAAGTAATGCAAATCTACATGTTGTTCTCGTCTAAGAACTTATGGTGTGTTTGGTTGCAGGATTCCTAAGTAGGATTTCTCTCAAAAGTGGAATTTGGTAGGAATCATGAATCCTTGGTCTGTTTGGCTACCAAGAATCATAGGACTCTTGAATCCTAAGGATTCCTAATTCCAAAAATTGTGTTGGAGCAAAATCCCAGCTTACCCCCTAGGATTTGCTAGGATTTTGGATTAATGAACCTAAATTTCAAACTTAAAATTAACAAAAAAATATTTCCTTCTACAAAATCACTATTTTTTTTCAAAATCATTATTTTTTTCAAAAATCATATTTTTTTCTAAAGACTTTTAAAAATATTCAAATAATTATAAATCCTAGGATTCTTAGTTGCCAAACAAACCAAAAAATATTACTAGGATTCATGAATCCGTGGAATCATGAATCCCAAGGACTCATGAATCCGCGGATTCATGATTCCGCCATCCAAACACACCATTAGTTTACTTTGCCAATTTAAGCATGTAATTTTACAAAACAGGTTTGTCATCTTTTTTTTTTTTTTGATGAGAAGGTTTGTCATCTTGGATCATGGAAAGAGATTTAGTGTTGTTTTGGGACTTTTTTCAATTTTTTGTTGGAATTTGGACTTATAATTAATTAGAAAAAAGTATGTTCCAAACAAATTTTAAGTAGGTAATTGTGTTTTTTTAAATTGAATTATTTTTATTTCAAAATTTTGTTACTAATAGTCATATCTTTTGGTAAAATAGTTTTGTAAAGTCATAACTATTCATAAGTTGTCTTTTATTTTCTAAGAATATGTGTTTTCTGGATTCAATTATAAATTATTAAGATCATTATTTTACGTAGAAAATGATCTACTAACAAGACTACTATGTCAATTTCAATATGTTCTTAAACTTCTAATGTAGAAGATCTTCACGGATCTTTTTTATTTTGTTATAGTAATCTCTGTTTTGAAAACCAGAATTTCTTTGATTCAAAAATCAAATTGATGAAAAAGGAAAAAATATGGAGGATTATAATAAAATGACCTCATCGAGGCGACATATTCATTTTTCTTTAATACAAATGATGCTTAGTGTAGTACCACATAGTTACTGACACTTGTCTCTCGGGATACAACAAATGACATTTCGATTCGTTGAGCTTCAAATAAAAAAACAATCGGAACTTGAAATAGTGTGACTTCTCTATCGACTCAAAAGGATTTTAACTCGGCTTATACAAAATCTCCTTGAGATCTTATATTGTTCTTTTGTTTAACCTTGACGCCCGAGAAGAACAGAGTATAAGATTGAAGTTGAAATAGGTCATAGTCATTAGGGGCATGTATATGTGACCGTTGGGCCAAAGGACGGTTCACGGATACATGTGATGATGTGCCGTTTATGTCGGAAAGATCTTAGAGGCCGAGACAGAGTCATAATTAGGATTCTTTCATCTGAGGGCATCAACATGGAGCTTGGATCTAGACTTTCACTTATTTGAAAGCGACCTCCAAACTAAGCTGCCCGTTTAATCCCTTAAATTACCAGAATTTTGGTTAAATTTAACTGATTTCGTCAAAACTTCAAATAAGAACACTCATTCATCAAGAATCAGATTTGAGCGATTCTTGGCTCTCAACTTAAAGAACTCAACAAGACAAACACAATGATGCCATCCTAAATACGACTCTGTACTTCTCGAACAAGTAGTTTATCTTTAGGCTTCATCATCTTCGTCTGAACCTAAGTCCTAATAGAAACCTGTTTGAATGAGTTAGGTGCATATGATTATTGAATGAAGTAAAAAAGTCACTCTTAATGGTAGCTTTTAAGAAGTATCTTCACTTCTAAGTTCTAACAATATAACATACAGACAATCAAGAACTGGCAAAAGAGAAACCGAGTCCCATCTTCGTTCTTACAATGAAAACTAATTGCACTTGGTCAAGTTACGGAATTTTAACACGATTCGTGTTTATCTTACTTATCCAACATCAACTTTTTAAGTTTTGGAAG
>BEHA01050251.1:585690-653672 GCA_002897215.1 Eschscholzia californica subsp. californica | reverse complement strand
TGCAAATATTGGAAAGGATTTTTTGCTAACACTGCAACATTGTTTTTATTCGCTAATTAACACGAACATGTCGACTTTCACTTGGACAGAAAAGAACGAAGGAGATCATTTGAGGTGCTCTCTTCTCATGAGAACACCGTTACAACTACCTCATTTTGTTGAGGTGTTCACTCCACATTTTCTTCCCCACAATATGAACAGGGCTAAGAGGTTGAACACAAGATCATCCTATTCCATCTCATCTCATAAGCTGACAAGATTAAGTAAGAGAACATCAGAAAGACGAAAAATCTTTTGTGTTGAGCTTTCTTGTGTATGAAACAGTTACAATTTTTTCCGCTTTAGAAAGCGATTCATCAAAAAAAAAATTGAGATAGACATATATCATCAGAAGGCGATTTTAATATTTGAAAGTCAAAAATCTAAACGAAAAATAAAGAGTAATACAACTAAGTTTAACTTACAGGCTTAATACATTGATTTATTGTTTCATATCTCCAAATTTAAACTATCGTGGGGGAACTTAGAAAGCAACATTTACATTATTACATGTTTACTTTCTACGTGCCTAGTCATATAAAGGTTACAAGAAATTAATGAATAAAATAACCCACAGGAGAGAGAAAGAAGGAAGATATAAAGAAACCGACCAATTAATCATACGAGTCTCTTTCTAATAATTGATAATATTTCTGTCTGAAACAACAGCTCACACTTGTGTGATCTTTTCTCATAATTAAGTTGGATTTGATCATTGCTTGGGTTGAAAAATATGGGTGTAAACCCATACATCGTTTTTTTTTATGTCTAATAAACCTTTTTTTTGCTGAAATTAGGTCTAATAAACTTGAGAATGTATCCCTCTCAAGTTTGCAGTAACGACAAGATGAAGAAGAACGTACCTCTCTTTCGACCTAGAGAAGGTTACTTTAAAAAATAGTGATGTGTCGGTGATGATGAAGATGAAGAGGGATAATAGAAAAGATGAAGAAGATAGTGTTTGTTAGTGCTTTAGTGGTGGGTGAAGGCACTATGCTAAAAAAAGAAAGTTATTTTCTACCATGATTCCTATTTGGGTTAAATGATAGTACTTCTAATCTTTTTCAAAAAGCAAAAGCAATTACGTAGTTTTTGTGTAGGGAGATGCTAAAGTTAGAGGATGACCTGTTTTCTCATCTGAATAAAAAACGGTCAATATCACAGATAAAAAAATTTGTATTTAGTGAAAAATGACTCATTATGTTATCCTCCAAGTAATTATAGGCATCGGGAAATAATAGAGTGACTTAGAATTTAGTACTTAAAAATTTGTATTTTAGTGAAAAATGAGTCATTATGTTATCCTCCAAGTAATTATAGGGGAATGATAGAGTGACTTAGAATTTAGTACTTAGATGATGACATGTTTTCTCATTTGGAAACAAAAGCGGTCCCCACCGTAATCAAACTTTGAAAAAAATTTGTCTTTTAATGAATACCACTCATTATGTCGTCCTTTGAGTCATCCTCTAAGTCACTCTAGCATCTCCTACTAAAATGAATCACTATGTCATCCACAAAGTAATTACTCCGTATAACATTTCCCGCTTGCATAACTGCTCTCAAAATAAGATTATGAAAAAGAAAAAATCTCTCCCCCATGTGTCACCATCACTAATTCATTCACCATCAGCACAACTACTTCACCACCTCTACCGCAACTACACCACAACCACTTTACCTGTGCCACAACTACACCACAACCACTTTACCTCTGCCACAACTCTACCACCACTCCATCGCCATTGTACCACCGCCAAGGTACCCCCTCTGTACCAGCATTACCACACCTCCAGTCCTCCACTGACGCTTTCCACCACTACCACCGCTATGAACAACATAACCAACTCTACCTCTATTCGACCATCATCATCACGGACACAACTCCACCACCACCATCATCATAGACACAACTCCACCACCACCATTATCATAGACACAACTCAACCACTATTAATCACCACCACCTCTCTCACAACACCACCTGGTGCGGATCACTCTAGCACCATAATAATATAACCACTATACGAGTACCATCACCATCACCAAACCTCCACCAACACAATTGTATCGCACACATGTTGCAACTCTACCAACACCACCTTCGTTCCACCACTATCATCACGACCACAACTTAACCGCCACAACTAATTTCATCAGCACCAGCTCCACCAGAATTCTACAAGTCTCAATCACTTTATTACCACCCGACCACCCCCTTTATACCACAACCACCTCAATTTGCAATTCTTTCTTTTGCCAAAACGCCCTATCTATCTTTTTTTGGAAAGACCGTCCTATCTATCTTAACATAAACTCTTTACGTACCCAAACGAAATCTTACAGCCCAAGTACATGTTTTGGATCTCTTTTCGGAAGTATATATTTGGTTGGCATCTTCAACAAAAAAGAAGTTGTAACATGAGTGGGTATTTTCTCGGTTCGATGTTTTGGGGAAATAAATAAAAACTCGAAGAAGAAAGTTTTGGGTGGAAATAAAACTTCCGACAACTATTAAGGCGACAATAACTCTGGTCGTCATCTCTCTGCCTCACTCTCTTTACTCTTCTATCTCTCTTGTCTCTTTCTTCCCCTCCGGCGAAGAGGACCCCTTCGCTTGAACCTGGACTTCAAATCCAGACGAAGGATTTCGACAAAAGGACCATTCCTTCAACTTAGAGAGTGAAGGATGGAGAAAAGGGCCGGGAGAGAGAAGATGAAAAGACATTAAAGTCGCGCTCATCGCCGGCCATCTCCGACCGGTGACTTGTAAGGCGCATTTGGTGAATTTTTTTTGCGGTTTCCAACTCTTTTCCCAAAAACTTTTCTTGTTTATCCGAAACACCGATCATTGTCCGATTTTGTTGATGGTAGTTTTGCACGTTGTTTTTTTGTGAAAAAGGAAATGTGTCACCCACCCGGCGTCTTCCAAAGATTCGCAGCACTATTGGTGTTGTCCAAAATGGACCATAGAAAATAACTTTCACCACACAATCAATGAAAGCAACACCGCTACACTTGACTCTGATCCACTAAAATCTAGAAAATGAAGTTTATTTATGCCATAGGATTAGACTTATTGGTGTATTGTAAGTGTTAAAGAAGCTTGTCTAAGAAGGTTTTAACTCAATTACTCGTGGATTACTTCCTCCTTATAGGTCAAGGGTTCGAGGCACGTTCACAATTCAAAAAAAAAAACTCTCTTCCGCAATGTGAGGTAGTATTAATATTGATCTCTTCTCCTCCAAAACCAAAGTTGGAACCACTCTACTCTTCCCCCCTCCATGGCCGAGTTGAGGTTATAATGTTTAGACTCATTTTTACTAAATCCTTGAAAACCAACATTTATTTAAAATATTTGTTTTAATAAAAAATAAATATATTTGTTCAAAACTCTGGTTACTTAGAACTTTTTGCACTTAGCTAATGTGAGATAATGTTTATTTTTCTTTTTCTTCTTTTACTTTTTCCTTCTTTTACTTGGAACTCAGTTCTTTTGTTTCCACTCAGCATAAAAAGTTTTTAAGAACTTGAGAAAGATCAATAAACTAGAATGGCCAAGCCACCAAACTATTTGCAGAGTTTTAGGGGTAAGCACTAGATATTACCTTCTTTGCTTATATAGCGTATCAGTCAAAAATACATTTCCTCTAACATAAAAAGGAAAACCTAACTAGCTAGTAACTTATCAATCAAAGGTTGGTGCTATATATACAAGGCTAAAAATGTAATTACCTTCATTTCTTTGATTGAAAGCAATTTTGTAACTACCTATCAATCTAGACCAAAGATTGGAGAAGATAACAAAAGAAAATTCTCAAATTATTGATGTGTATAGTAAGTTTTTTTATTAAATATTTAAGTCATTCATAGGCGATTAGGCGATAAGTTGTGGTTGTCCTTCTTGAGAGTCTAGCCTTGTAGACTTCTTAATTCGTTTCGTTATACTTGTTTGCTCCTCTTTTTGTGCTCTTCCAATTGCGGAAATAGAAAATATATGAACTCTTTAAACTTGTTTTACGAATTAACATTATTTTTGACACTTAACCTACTCATATTAGTCATCTTATTATCTTAACCTACCATTACATTTGTGGCACCTAGTCGATTTCTTTGAAAGAAAATTACTAAGAAACAAACAAACAAAAAAGAATACACTTTTAGTAACCAAGTCAAACAAGTCATGGTTCATGACAAATTAGTTAAGTGGCCCTAACCAATAATAGGGTTCTAACATTTGAAAACAGAAACTTCTTCTCATCTCTCCATCTAACTTCCCTTTCTCTCTCTCTAAAAGAAACCCCCAAAAAATTGAAGATAAACTAGGGGAAGGGAGTAAGTAATACAAGTCAGTCCTAGATACAAACATAAGGCGGCCATTGAAGAATATTTCTTTATTATATGTTTCCACCTTTTTGACACATTCATGCCTGTAAAATATTCCCCAACCCCAGCTCCTATAAATATTTGCCTACTCATTTACTTCTAATCTCATCCATCTTTACTTTTCTCTTCTCTCTATTTCTTGATCTTCATTTTGATCATTTCTTCTTATTCTTGTTAGTTAAAGATGGGTAAATTCAATTTTGCTATAATTTTGTGTATCCTAGCTATAAATTCTTACTTAATTTCAGCTCAACTTCGTCCAAATTTCTATTCTGGCACTTGTTCGAATGTCGAAAGTATCGTTAAAGGGGTCGTTAATACTAAAGTCAGTCAGACTTTTGTTACCATTCCAGCAACTTTACGTCTTTTCTTACACGATTGCTTCGTTAATGTGAGTATTTTTCATTATTATTAGATATAAATTACCACGTAAAACCGCAAAATGTGTTGGTATTACATGCTAATCAATTATTTTTCTAGTTCAAGATTTTGTAAGTACTTATTATTGAGTTTTCTTGATTTGAAGGGATGTGATTCTTCGGTAATTATTCAATCGGCGGGGTCTAATACAGCTGAAAAAGATCACCCAGATAACTTGTCGTTAGCAGGAGACGGATTTGATACTGTTATCAAAGCAAAAACAGCTGTTGATGCTCAGTGTGGTGCAAATAAAGTTTCTTGTGCTGATATTCTTGCTATTGCAACTAGAGATGTCGTAGTTGCGGTTAGTAATTTGATTAGAAGTTAAAGTTATTACGCGTTCTTGATTAATTACGATAATTTTGTCCTAATCAATCGTAAAATACAGGCTGGAGGACCATCATGGACAGTGGAATTAGGGAGAAAGGATGGATTAGTCTCAACTTCTTCAAGTGTTAATGGAAATCTACCTCAACCAACATTCAATCTGAATCAACTTAATGCTCTATTTGGTCAAAAGGGCCTTAATCAAGCAGACATGGTAGCTCTCTCAGGTAAACTAAATTAACATTTTTAATTGATATAATCTACTTGCATAATTGTATATAACTAGTTAATTACAACAAACTTTGGGTTTTGTCAATTTTGGCTTGCTTAGAGGAACAAAAGATTTAAAACTACCCCAAATAGAGACGGTTCTAGAATCTTGGTTCGGTATCGGAAAAATGAAATCGATATAAGAAAGTAATCTCCCTCTCTATCCATGGTCAAAGTTGATCATTTTTTTTTCTCCTTTTTTCGCCTCTATTTCAAAAATATTTTCCTCTGTACTTTCTCTTTCTTACTCGTCAGAACAAGTTGTTAGAAACGTCAAGGACAACGATTGACCTGCCATTGCTGGCGAGTGGCGACAGAAAAAAACTGAGTTAAGCTCGCTCGACCAGTTTAATTAAGTTAGAGTTTAAGCTTGAACACTTTTCACATGTTACTTTTGTCTAATGATGCATCTAAATAGATTAAATAAGTTGTTTAAGAAGTCATATTAAGCATCATGACATGCCAACCTACTCTAAGGTTGAATTGGCCCCATTATTTTTCAGTTCAAATCTTGGAGTTTAAGTTATCAACAAAAAAGAAATAAGGGGAGACTGGGTTTTATTATATTTATGATTTATGATGAGATGTTTGACCAATAGATTAATGTTTTTTTGTTTGGACATTTTGATACGTACAAATTATCCCAGACAGGCGGCCCTAGAGTTTGTATATTGACATCCTACATGTGCATTCTGTGTGTTACCACAGCAGCCAAATTTGGCTGGCTGGACCATTTTTACTCTCTATTAATTAAATCGTCTTCTGATTAGATCGCAAGACAGATGGAGCTGTTAGGTTTTTTCTATAGTTTTTTGCAGTTCTCAACAACCGATTGAGTTGTTTTGTTCTTTTGCAGGTGCACATACACTAGGGTTTTCACACTGCAGTAAATTATCAAACAGAATATATTCAAACCCGATCGACCCAACACTAAACAAAGCCTATGCAGTTCAACTTCAACAAATGTGCCCAAGAAATGTGAACCCATTGATAGCAATTAACATGGACCCTGTCACTCCAAGGGCCTTTGACAACCAATACTACAAGAACCTCCAACAAGGCAAGGGTTTATTTACCTCAGACCAGGTCCTGTTCACCGACGGCCGATCCAAAAATACTGTTAATGCTTGGGCCACCAATGCCGGTGCTTTTAACCAAGCCTTTACTACTGCCATGATCAAACTCGGCCGAGTTGGAGTTAAGACTGGCAACCAAGGAAACATTCGTCGATTCTGTGACCGATTCAACTAGAGTGAAAAAAAGGAGGATCAAGTTTGAATATGCACTGTTAATATCTTTGTACCATGCAAATTGTGGTTTCAAATGTTTAGCTATTTATATATTTGTTTTATTTGTAATAAGGTCATCGATTGATATCAAATAAGATCATTAATTGATTTTGAATTATAAAAAAAATTAGTTTTTGTAATTTTAGTATATTTTTATTTGTGTATGAAGTTGTGGGTGACACTGACTTATGTTATAAAATTGAAAAGTTGGCAAGTCATCTCTTCATAATTTTGACTTATCTGACCTCTCAATTTCTTATGAGATAACATCATTTAAGCAAGCTTACAGCTGTGTAAAGACTATCTAATGTCAATCCCTAAATAGTGATGTCAAAATGTTGATTATACTTTTCTAAACTTCGACAGTGTAATCGATACTCTGTTATCAAACTTACCTCTCAGAGTATGTACATTTTCTTCTTATGAAATGGATAAGCCAACATACATAGAATACTAGTAATAGATACGAAGAACGTACCTTCATGTACAGACCACGATCTCGATTTGCAAACTAGTGAATCGTAGCAAATTGCAGGATAGAGGGGGAATCAAATCCGGCAGTGAAGATAATAATGGGATATATTGTTTTTGTTGGCGCATTTTGCAGGTTATATACCATTCACTTACTTAAGCATGAACCACATTTTGATGCAAAATTGGAATATACAGAAGATATTCACCAACTGTTATATGTTTTACTATATAAAAAGAAGAACCAGACAAAGTTGTGTTTGCTTTTCTTAATAATCTGACCTCTGAAACTGAATAAGATTATGTAGTTGTTTTACATGCTTTGATCTTTCCCACAGAGAGAGAGAGAGATTTTAAAACAAGTCTTCTTCTTAATGCAAATGTTTCCAGCTCAAAAAACTAAGGTTGTGTTTGTTTTTTTAACTTTTCAGATCTGAAATCTGAATTGGGTTCAGATGTTTGTTTTTTTCATTAGTGAAATCTAAAAATTAAGCTGAATCGTGCATTTGTCTGAATTGGCTGAATTAGAGCCCATTTTATTCAGACTTCAAAACAAGTCTGAAATGAAGACATAAATTCTGAAATATGTAAAATGTCATATATGCCCATATATTTAGAACAATCTTTTTTCTCCACCACCAAAACAAAACCACCACCACCACCACCACAGACCAACACCACCACCACCACCAAAGACCACCACCACCACAGTCCACCACCATCAAAGTCCACCACCACCACAGATCACTACTATATACCACCACCGAAAACCACTACCACCACCACGCCGCCGTCATAGAAAACACCACGAAGACAACCACAAGAAACCCCACGAAAGCCACTGTAGAAAAGTATGTGAAAACTCGTCGAATCTGTGAGGGTTTTCTTGGACCCCTAGGGTTTTTCAATCAACCAGAGATATAGGTCATGGATGAAAAGCTTTAATGGATCCCTAGGGATTGTGGGCTGGTTTTGCTACATATACATATCTAAATCCTTAATAGAACATAGTCAGACCAAATTTTGATCGTATTTGAGAGATGGGTTTAGGGTTATGTGTTCATTATTTAGGTTTTGTGATCTGCTGTGTAGAGAGAGAAAGGGAAGGAGAGAGAGTGAGCAGGAAGAGAATGAGAAAGGTAAGAAGAAATTAGGGTTTTTTTTAAGAGAGATACATGAGGGTATATATGTCAAACCTATAATTCAGATTTAACTATTCAGATATGAAAAACTTGGAAAACAATTCAGATTTTTCAGATTCAGCCAATTCAGATTCAGTAGTTCAGATTCAGGTGTTGTTTGTTTTTTTAACTTTTCAGATCTGAAATCTGAATTGAGATCCAATTCAGATTTCAGATGTTTGATTTTTAATTTAAGGAAATCTGAAAACTTGGCTGAATTGGGTGCTTGGCTGAATGGGCTGAAAAAGAACCCATTTATTTCAGACTTCAAAACAAGTCTGAAACCAAAGCCCAACTGCTGAAATATAAAAAATGACGTTTATGCCCCTGTCATTTAGAAAAATCATGTCTCACTTTTCATCACCACAAAACCACCCCACCATAAAACCACCATCACCATGAAACCACCACCACCATAAAACCGCCACCACCACCCCCAGAAAACACAAAACCACACCACCATAAAACCACCCGCACCATAAAACCGCCACCACCACCACAAAACATAAAGCAACCACCACCACCAAAAAAACATAAAACCGCCACCACAAGAAAACATAAAACCGCCTCCACCACCACCACAAAACACCACTGCCACCACCACAAAACACCACTGCCACAACTAGTACTAACAGAAAACTAGAGAGATGTTAAGAAACCTATGAAGTACTAATAGGTTTCTATTCGCTTGAAACCCTCGCCGGATCTGGCGAGGGTTTAGGTTAAGTACTAATACCAACAGAAAATTAGAGAGAGATGTCAAGAAATCTATTAAGGATCTTCAACTGTTAAGGTCTTTCTCTGATCTGGCGAGAGCTTTAATGGATGCTTAATTGTTAAAAACTTGGAAATTATGGACATAGAAAGAGAAGGAGAGGAGAGATGAGTAGCTGACTAAGGCATAACAAATGGGGGGAGAGAGAGTGGCAGGAAAGATGAGGAGAAGATAAAATGAAAAATTAGGGTTTCTTTCATAAAAAGATCCATAAGGGTATAAATGTC
This sequence comes from Eschscholzia californica subsp. californica, assembly GCA_002897215.1. Classification (NCBI taxonomy): domain Eukaryota; kingdom Viridiplantae; phylum Streptophyta; class Magnoliopsida; order Ranunculales; family Papaveraceae; genus Eschscholzia; species Eschscholzia californica. The sequence goes on along the minus strand of BEHA01050251.1, from coordinate 644,287 downwards.
AAAAATCTAACTCAGACTTCCTCATTCAGATCTAGAAAACGAACATCTAACTTGTAGATTTTTCAGATTCAACCAATTCAGTTCAGCTAATTCAGATTCAGCCAATTCAGATTCAGACGCTTAAAAAAAACAAACACAACCTCAGACTCACAAAGAAAAAACAAACACAACCTAAGTCTCAATTGTCAACCTCAACAAAAAAAAAAAAGTCTCAATTGTCAAGTAATATGCACATACTTCAATTCAGATTTCAGACTTAGGTCCATCACAAAACAACTGCCTAATAGGAGTTTCTTAGCTGGTTTTGTTATCTAGCTGTGGAGTGGCATAGCTGTCTAATATATACAAAAAAAAAAAATCAATAATCCAACAGCAAATGCTCCAATGAAAAGCTAGTAGTAGGTTTTTCTGCAATTCCAAGACAACATGTCTAAATTGGGTTATTAAATGACAATCCGATTTTCAATTCAAAGTTACCTGGTATGCATGTCACTTTGATACATGATACGGGTATCAGTACACTAGACGGCTAGAGGTATAGATTTTTAACTACTCAAATAATCGAGCTTATATATTTTTACGAAGAAATTTGGTTACTCAAGACTAAAGATTCCAACACGCCAAACTTGGAGTACTGACTGGATCACAGACCCACTCGGAAATAGTACAGAAATCCGAGTACGTGGTAAGCAAGAAGTGTACAGTATTTGGTAACATTGATCCTGTATAAACCTTAAACGGCATGTCTGCGTGGAGAAACTAACAAAGCAAGCTGAAAGTAATGAAGTGTCCCAGTTATTAAGTGCTTATTTTTTGTTTTTGGGTTAGCCATATTGTTACAATATTAGTAAAATTGACATGAAATCACAGAATACCAGATAGAAAAAGAGAAGTAACAGAGAGAAGTAGAAAATGATTCAAGAGAATTAGGTCAACAACAACAATCAATATTCATGAGCAGTTCCTTAAGAGTTGCTGAAGAATTGGACATCCGAATGAAGAATACTTGTTACTGCCACTATCAAGCTAAACAAAGTTACAAAAGAAAAGTTCAAAGATATAATGTAAATGAGAAAGGCATAAAGAACCTTATTTACATGAACTGATTCGGCATTCGACAAATGAGCAATATAAGAGAAAAATAAAATTTAACTAATGAAGACTTCTAGAGCTATACCTGAATCCTGAGGTTTATATTTTGCCATTCCCATGAGTAGGAATCATCTCTATTGTACTTGTATGCAACCCTTTGTTGTGAATCGTAAATAACCCTCGGCAATTGTTAACTTATTTGTTTGGGTTGCTAGTAAAAATTGAATAACAGACCAAGGTGAAGATTTTCTGAAATTTTTATTCTTCTGATGTCCGCAAGGAAACCCTCTCAAGCTGTATAGACCAGTCTTCGCCAAGTATTTGTGGATTTAACTCCATTGATGACTGAAAATCAATCAATGATGCGGAAATGGCTTGAGGTTGTCTTTCCATGTATATGTTGGGCCGAACTCCATTTAAGCCCTGCATGATATGACCGTTAAGTTGCTTCGGGTGAACATTTGAATGCCTTGATCGAGCTAATTCTATGCACGGCTTGATCAACCGTTTCAAATATACATCTAAACCATTATTCAATAGGTTAACACAGTCCATTGAGACCCCAAGACCTTCCATTTCCAACTTCTTCTCCAATCTTTTCTTCAAAGACTTGGAATCAGGTAGCTCATAAATATTATGACAAGTCTCAGGATGAAATGGAGTTATAGAGATGTTACGAATGGATTTCCGCGCCAAACCCGTGTTCATGGGGATCCCAAATGGAGCCGTAACAGGACTTCTACTTTGGACTGCTGGACTACCAGCACTTTGTTCAACCTCTTCTCCTTCTTCCACGGAGAAAACCTCAACTGGCGGTCTACCAGTGAGAGAAACCAATTCAGTAGCACTTTGCTGTTCTTGTGATCTAGGAACAGACTCATCACATGTGGTACTATACGACTTCCCATGGGGTCCAAGAGGACTCGGACGATCCTTAAACTTGCAATTTCGAAGATTTGAAGACCTCACCTTGCGAGGTGATGGAGGAAAAACGTCTACATTGAGCGACTGAAAATTACTACTTCGATACCCATTTGCAATTTTAACATTCGATGATACTTGTAAATCACTTCCTTTCGGAGGTGATGACTTACCCATGAAAGCATTCTTGATAATTGATCTTATAAACTCATTGTGAATCGAAATATTCTCCTTTCCAACTATACTAATGCACAGCTTATTAAATTCAGATTTCCGAAGCTTCAAACTGAGTAATCTATTGAGATGATGGAAGTACCTTTCTGCTTTCTGATGCCCTAATTTTTTGATGATTCGAGCTTTAAGCTCTAAAGTGTCAATCCTAGAAAACTGCCTAGACAACGACATTTTCGAATCTAACACCTCAAAATCATCAAAATGAAGTTACTTTTGAAACCAAAAAATTACCCCAGAAAATGAGGGTTTTCACCTTTCCTTTTTCGATCAGAGTACCAAAACCCTAGTTTCTGAAAATTGATACCGCAGAGGCGTATTGCATGAAAAACAGTCAAATCAGCTAAAATTCTTACTGTTCTTTTGCTTGATATGTGAATTCTGAAACAAAATAACAAAAATTTAGCAACATGATCCAAGTAATTTATGAACTAATAAACATGGGGAAAAAGAACATAAACCTAAGAACTACTATATTTGCTCAATTTGATAATAACTTCACTAAACAGAAGTAAGAATTGATGATAATTTTAGACCTTCAATTTAGATTCTGAAATTAAAGAATAAAAGCTTGAAATTTCGAGAATGAGAACTTAACGAACAGAAAGAAAACCCCAAATCAAACAATGTAGAAATCAACTAATTGAATCAAAAAATTGAAAAGGGGAAAAATGAAGTTGACCTAATTTGATCGATGAGTTTGAGCTTCGTTGTTTCTATTTCTTCTTCTTCGCCCCAATTGATCGGTGATTTTTCGGTGTTTTTTTGGGAGAAAAAGATAGAAAAGAGAGAGAAAGAGAGGGACGATGCTTTCCCGTCCTTCGGACCTTCAGACATATTCCCCCCTTGGGTCAATACCGCACGTGGGTTTTATCTGGGTTAAAACTGGCGTCCCATGATTGATAGATACCTTGGAGGTTTCATCTTGACCGTCCATTATGATTGGAATGCTATCTCGGCAAAACAAAAGTTCAATGTACCGTCAGATTGAATCCGACAGATACTTTTTGGTTCGTTTGGATTAGGGGTGGAGATCCGGTCGAAGAGGCAGCTCAGTAACACCTGTTTTTCATTCCGATGGGTCAAGATCTGGTCGGAGAGGCTCCATTAAGTTAGAACTTTTCGACCCGCTTCAGATCATGATGACTAATCTTCGAGTGATTTATACTATTTATTTCCGCTTAATCTTGCACATAAGAAATGAGATTTAATCTTTTTACGGTAATTTTGGAGTGTAGGCGCTCTGTGGTTAAGAGTACTTTACACAATGCAATATACGAACATTGTCAAACATGTCTCGGATATAGAGTAGCTCAAGGCTCCCTTGGATATGAAAACATAATTATAAATTATCTAACTTGTTCACCATCCAATTTCTTTATCAATTAATGATGTAGATTGCTGTGGAAGAGATAAAGTAATGAAATTCGCCATTAAAACTATGATAAACGAACTAAATGAAGTGCTAAAATAACAATAAAAACAATAAACTTGATTGATAATATTTCAAGGTGTAAATAACTAGGACAAACTAGACTATATGTATAAAGTTTTAGATTGTTCTCGATAAACACAAATCGCGAAGGAATTAATTATTAGACTTTAGTTTCCTTGGTTGGTACTAATCTTAATTTAGAAACAAATAAAATATCAAAACTTGAACAATCCTAATTAAATAAGCCTCTAAACTCTTAAACAGTTAAAATACCCAGTTCCTAAATCTAGGTAACTTGGTTGTGAGACCCGTATCCTGGTTAATGGTCTCCATCAACTATTTTGAAGAGGTGGGGAATTAAAGAGAGCAACACCCCGGTTTTAGACTCTTGACGAGTTCATCACCAAAGTAGTGTCCCAGTTAAGTGTCCCATCACTAAAGTAGAATGAAAGGGATACGAGTGTGGGCACAAATTACGTGTTTGTTTTCCGCCTGCAAGTCATATTGAACGATTCGTGTGTAAAAAGTCAATTTTTGGCGTGCATTAGCCTTCTACATCACTTACCGTTGTTTAAACTCTTCTCGGAACTTATGCGAATTGGGCTCGTTTTATTGTTCTTTCTTCTCTAGACCTCAACTCAGATCAGGGCTTAGGTTGGCTAAATCTTAGCTCGTATCCACCTTTTCGTATCTCGAGACAAGACGGACTCTAGGTTCTGAACTGATTTCCGAAGACTTCTCTGACTGTTCTCAGACCTAAAACAAAGCCTCTTTCTAGGACTGACCTGGTTTATCTCGAAGTTAAGACGCCTAAAAAACTCATGTCAACCTCCCATGTTAGGGCATAGATGGCTGGGCTCTGTCGGATCTATCCTTGATGAATGTAGCAATAGTTTCTATGTGTATGATTTGATCAATATTTTAACTTCTTGACTTGGTCAAAGTTTACAATATTTCACTCAGTTATAACACATGTTATGTAAGAATTCTGCCTCTCACATTGAAAAATAGTGTCTACAAAAATCTTTTGTGGTTTTATTGGGTATGAATGTTGTGGCAAATACCCTGACGTCCTTTGGCCTAATCATATATCCATGGCAGAGAGGCTCATCTTCCCACCACCCCAAAGCTTTAAAATCTCTTCACACTCTCTTGTCTTTACAACACAAACACATGTATGTCCCTTCACTTCATTGAAGAAGGAATTAAGGAGGAGAGAGAGAGAGAGTAGATGACCCACCACATGCACCAAGCTCCTTCTAATTGAATGCAAAAGAAAAAAAACATTAATACAAGTGTGATGGGTTGTTTGGTTGGGTATCAGAGATCTCTGAAATGCTGTTAATTCCTCCACTGATTTCTTGGTGGTAACCATAAATTCTCAAATGAATTAGGAATTTAGTTTCTCTTATCCAAAATGGGTTTGATCTAGATACAGATAAGGGTTTCTGAGAGAACAAAATAAAGAACCAAAGTCCCAGTTTGAATCTTTATTCCTTTCCCTTTTCAGTTTCAGTAGTACTAGTTTTGGGGGAACTCTTCTTTAATGAGGGTTTTTGTGGTATGCGTTTTGCTCATGTTGGTAGGAACAAATTTCATGTTTCTTTCCTTCAAAACCAACAGCAACAACACAAGCTTGTCCTTTCATGGTAAGTGGTTTCCCTCTCTCTCCACTGAAAATTAATGAATGTTGTTTTGGGTAAGTTAGACTGCATCTATATCTTTATTTAAAGGTTTGTTTGTCTAACTACCCTAGTTTTGAAGTATGGATGGTAGTTTGATTCAAGAAATGCCCAGTTGTCGTTAAGGTTCCCAACTAGTACACGTAATCGAATAGAGTAATTTTCTTTTATACGGGACATGCACGGGTACACTCAACACTCGTTATACAATATAGATAAATCATGAATATATAATATGAAGATACATTATGAATTGAGTAAACACTATAATTATCACTATTAAAGACATTTTGAGCTCTATAGATCATTTAAAGACTCTTAAAATCATTTTCATGAGGTTCGAAACCCATTAATTCCTATATACTTTATTTTATACTTTTTGATATAAAATTCAATAAATGATAGATTTCCATTCCCATCAAGCATCGAACATGAGATCTTCGGATTTTCGAGTAGATAGACAACCAACAGAAAACACGAATTCAACCATATATATTGACAAATTTTGCTCTCAATCTACTTAAATCAGTTTAATGACTACAATTTGCATTTGTTAATGCAGATATTGTCTATCCTAACTATGAGATCGATGTGTTTATGAAATTGAAACATAACAGAAAACTGAAGGTATATATATATGGTTCTTCTAGTTCTAGTACACGAGTATAGATCGACGCCAACATCAATGGATTATGCGATTAAATTGTCTTTACTTCGTCCCCCTCCCCTTTTGCAGGAGATTATGAAAAGCTATAAGAAACCGAGAAGAGGTAGTGCTGAGAAGAAAAGGGATAATGCAAATAATTTTGATTTGGAGGATTACCCACAGATTGATCCAGCTCCAAGTTCAAAAGCTAACATACACGCAGGACCGATAGAGCATGGAACTCCTCTTATGCCTTATATTCCGAAGCCAACACCTCCAACAACTCCACCAAGTCGCTCTAACTACGGTTCTTCTCCCTAACTCAAGCCTACTAATAGAATCTATGAGATTGTAATTAAGGTCGTTGGTCTAACCAGGCAACAAAGAGTCCCGTACGAACTCGTAACTGAGACACAAATCTGTCAATATCGTCTGTAAATAACTCTGGTTTCCCCTACATCGGTCGTTAAGATCGATCCCGTTGAGCTTTTTGTTAAGCTAAAACTGAATAATACTTAAGTTTGTCCAAGTGTTTTTATTGTTTTTTTTTCTCAGCATGTACTATTTTTTCCTGTAACAAGCTTGTGATGGTTATGTTGTCATGGTTTATACATCAACCTACATTGTGAATCCTTATAAATGCATTCCTAAATCCATATTTTTTTTCTAGTGGATCTAACCTGCTGAGATCTTGTGGCTCTTAAGCTTTTCATTATAACTGGCCTGGGCCAAACCCTCTTCTGTATTTTATCATTGGATCTGCCAGCCTACCCTAGGTCAACAGGACAACAGGAGGAGCTTTTTGGGCACCATATGTACTTTTTAAATGTCACCTACCATAAATTTGATTTTGACTTTAGTACAAAGTGAGATCACATTTTGGGCCCCCAAGATAAAGACCATAAGGTTGTCCTAAAAAGATTTGAAAGTCTATTTATGTTGGTCTTTACTTTATTTATACACTTCATGAAGGTATCACGAATCAATAAATGATTGATCTATACCTCCACCAAATTTCAAACGCGTAAAACTCAAAGTTTTCGTAGTAGATGCACAACTAACTGAGTAAGTTTGCAAAAAAAAGAATGAGATTTATAGTGTACTTCCAATTTCCAAAGGGAATCAATTTTCTTGGTGTTTTTCCTTGCCTACAGTAGAAATGACAAATGGAATATTTCTATTTAATGTTTTATTGAAGTCACTCAATTACCTCCTCATTTGAATATTCATTAGATTTGTTCACAATCTAGTTCATGGTCTTCCAGATGCCTCTATCTCTACTGCTGCTCTTGGTCTTCAATCATTCTAGACTTCTAGTAATGAAGTGCTTACATGTTTGAAATGTTATAATTCCTTATTGCTTTTAGTAATTATTGATTAGAGGGCTTTTATGATCTTTAAGAAACATTAATTTAAACTTAACTTTTATGTTGTAAACCGGTTGATGATCAATCTAATTATAAACCATTGACATTGAATATGCATATGAAAAACTCGACTTCCCTCTTTTTGAACTTAATATGTACAACAACAGAGTAAACCCAGAGAAGTCAACAAGAATACAACAACTTCAAGAAGCTATTGTTATGAACATAGAATATATATAGGCATGCATTAATATCTAGCTATGCCGAAAACTCAATTGCAACATCAACAATTTATATCATCGATAATACTTCATGAGCAATAGGTAGTTTTGAAGAGCTTGTACACCTCGAGATCAAGGATGACACCCCCGAGACCGATCCTTCAAGAGCTGCAACAAAGATTTTAAGACAAACAAGGCTAAGGGTTTGAAGGGGAAGCCATCTTGTACTCCACTTAGGTATCTTCTTTTGTACTCGATATACATCTCCATGGGTAAGTAAACGGTCAGAGGCCGAAAACCAAAGGCTCCAAGAATCCTCACTATGTCGTCGAAGAATGGAAGAAATTTTGGTATAATTGTAGTGATTACAGCAAATGTGGTTCGACAGATGAGTCTAAATAGGTTGAGATCGTAAGGGCCATATCCACGGATTGGTATTTCGAAGTCTTTTGTGATGAAGTCCATCGTAGGACATTTTTGTGCTGCCCATTTCTCGACGAGGGCGAAGATCGGTTGGCAGTCCACTTGGTATGCACCAATAAAAGAGACTAATATTGGGACGTTGGCGATGTCAAGCAACCGATTTGGGTTGTAGAAAGCACAATTGCCGAAAGCAGCATAACCCATGTATCCACAAATCATGTAGAAGGTAGTGGTGATTGTCAGACTTGCTAGGCTTGCTTTTTTCATCGTTTTCGCTTCTGGTAGTGGTGGCCGCACAATCGTGTCCTATTTATGAGGAAAATCAGATATTAACACAGAACGGAGCATTATATATCCCAAATGGGGTGTTAGTGGCTTAACAGTTTCCTATTTCCTTCTAGTCTGTACCTGAATTTCAATTAGGATGAGCGAGTAGGAATAGGCGAATGCAATGTCTCCAAGTGCTTGAAAGCTTTCCCAAATATTTGGAGGCCGAATTGCAGTTCCAGTGCTCATTCTAGTTATAAGACTGGTTTTCGTTTCTCCTCTTCCTGGTCAACAACTAAGCGTTAGGTAAACCTTCGCATATTACTGTTTCGAAAAAAATCAAATTAGTGGGAATAGAATTAAAAATAAAAATTACACATGCAAGTTTAGTGGTTCCAAAACCCATTTTAATGGTATTGTAAGTAAATGACATGACTTTTTTTTTTTAACTTATAAATGACATGACTGTAGGCCGCGGCTTTGGAGAATAAAGAAAATTCTCCGGGGAATAAAGATTTTTCTTAAAACTACTCAAATAAGATTGATTTTTATGTTTCTTTTTATTGCCAAGGGGCTTCTAATTTTAGAAAATGCTGTAAAAAAAGGCTCCTCCATCTCATCACCTCTCTACCACCTCATCTTCACGCCATCTCATCATCTTCTCCGGCGAAGGTCGCCGGCCGGCGACCTTCAAACATGAAAAAAAAATATCTCTCCTCTCTCTCTCGATTTTTTTTCCCCTTTCTTCTTCTCTCTCTCTCTAGAACAGATCTAGAGAGAGAGGTTTCACGAACAGATCTGGTCTGTTCTCCTCTGTCTCTAGATCTGTATCTAGAGAGAGAGAGAAGAAAGGGGGAAAAAAATCGAGAGAGAGAAATTTTTTTTTTTATGTTTGAACGTCGCTGGCCGGAAAATTGTCCGGGCGGCGACCTTCGCCGGAGAAGATGATAGGATGACGTGAAGATGAGGTGGTAGAGAGAGGTGATGAGATGGAGGAGAACTTTCAAAAAAATATATTCTGTATTCCCCATAAAAATTTATTTCCCGGAGAACTTTCAAAAAAATCTGAATTCCCTCGAATATTTATTTCCCGGAGAATTTTCTTTATTCCCCAAAGCCGCGACTTTATAGAAACGGTAGATTACCACATTTGACTAAAATCTGGAATTTGAAAGAAAATGATTTTGGCCACTGCACACATTATCTTAAATACGTCGCTAAATATATCAAATGACTCCTTTTCACCGATCTTGTGAAAATAATTCGAGCATTTTGCTACCCTAAACACCCCCATTAGAAGAAAATAACCCTGGATTTATTAATTATCAATTTTTTATCATTTAAATTTAATAAATGAGATAATCTCACATCATGCTTCTAGAAGCTGTAATTGTGTAATTATGTATTTGGTAGCCCACAAGATTTGACCTAAAAGTTATTAAAGAAAAAAATTAGATTGACTGCTTTTTACCAGTAAAATATTGATCTTACTAGAAAGGAGACTGACTTCTAAATATGTTAATTCAATTATTCAATGGACATTTGAAGTATGAGTAAAATATTTTAAAATGTTAGAAAATCGAAACAACAAATTATCTTCCTTCCTCGTCTTTTTGTAAAACTTGAGAAAAAAATTATGTTTGTTGGATTTGGCAAAGGGATCTCCTCTTCATCTAACATAGAAGGGGAAATCCCATATTTAGTTTCTTTTGTTTTCATAAAGGAATCATATTACTTCCAAATTTCCAGAACTTCGTGAAATTAGAATAAATAAAGTAGATGATTGGATCGAACATAAAGAGAAAAAAAATTACCAAGGTTAGAGCCAAAAACACCCATGTAAGTGTAGTTAGGTTTGGTAAAGACAGCACCAACAGTCTTATGGCACTCAACAAGGATACTGGAAACGTAGCCAATAACCAAAAAGAAGCTAATTAGAGCAAATTCTTTCCAAACTAGCTCATGAACCCATTTACACGGCGGGGGCACTGCGCCTATCAGGCCTAGCTCACGAGCCATTATCCACGCCAAGAACAAACAGTACTCCCTCATCTTCAATTATAGATATATTTCCAAGATCTATTAGCCTTGTGAGTGTGTGTGTGTGTGTAGGTTCTTATTTATGATATCTAAAGAGACAAACAATATCGAAAAGTGGAAAATGAAGCTCGAGATGTATGTGTATGTAGACAGAGACAAACACCAAAAGTGATAGGAAGGTGTAAAGAGAGAAGAAGGGGGACATCACATGGGTTCTTGGTTCTTCTTAAACTTGTTCCGGGAGGGAGAGGACGAGAAGAGCTATACGGATAATTATCGAGAGTGAGAGAGAGAGATAAGATAGTGATGAGAGAGTGAGAGAGAAAACATGGAAGAATGATAAAGAAGGTTGAATAGGAGGAAGTGAATCGAATGGAATAGCCTTTGTTTTGAGATTTATTGAAAAATTTGTTGGAGTTTTATAGAAGATTTCAATTGAAAGAAACTATACACACGTGCTTCTCTCAAGTCTCCACTATTTCAAAGGGTCGTCGACCATAAAATCCGCCGACCACCTTTGTCTAGATAATTGTAATTCTTTTAATTTCTCCACTTCATTAAAGTAAACTTCAGACTTTTTTTTGGTTGGAAAAACTTGAGACTTATTGATGTTTGAAAATTGCGAGTTTTCTTTTTTCCTAACTATTATCTTTTTACTTACAATAAGTCTATAAAGACCGTCCAAATCAAACCGTATAGAAACCGTCTTCCACCTTGTACAAAAGGACAAAAATTTATAAAGGGTCCCACACTTTTCAAATGCTTATTAAACTAATGAGTGGTTGTTTTAATTTAACGGAAGTAGGAGCATGCCGTTATTGAAAATCAATCTCGACCATTGGTTTTCAATGGTTAAGATTTAAATTTCAAAAAGCACTTTTATCTCTCTACAGCCTAAACACACCCCTTCCTTTTAACTTTACTCATTCACTCTCATTCAGTAAGAAATTTTTCTTCTCCAAAGTTAGTAACAAACCCTAGTGGAGAGATTAACCAACTATTCTGGGAGTAACACTTACTTGCATCAATTTCTCAAAGTTAGTAACAGTACTTGAAATTATTGAAGTATATTTTTAGATTTAATGTCTGAAATAATTTAGGGTTCCTTAAATTACAAAATCATATATCTTTCTAGATTTAGGGTTTGAAATCATTTTGAGTTTATGAAATTACTAAGAATTATGTATCTTTTAGCTTTAGGTCTGAAATAATTTTGGGTTATGAAATTACTAATAATGATGTATCTTTCCAGATCTAGGTTTGAAATAATTTTGGGTTTATGAAATTACTAAGAATTATGTATCTTTCTAGATTTAGTTTTGAAATAATTTTGGGTTTATGAAAATACTAATTGAAGTTTGCACCAAAGGTAATTTATGTTATAAAAAATTTAGACTAATTTCATTTCTGCTTAACAAATTATAAAGTGGAAGATACAACTGATTAATATAGAGTGGAAGATGAGTATAGAATTCTAAACCTTTTATTTTGTTATAACCATAGCCCCTTAAATTACCAAGAATTATAGTTTTCTTCAAGTTTATAGGCATGGAGATTAAGACTCATATATAACAAATGTATCTAAATATTTGCAGGTTGCACAAAAAAGTGGAACATGAGTGGATTCAATCATGGTTTATGCTGTAGTTGTAGAGATCCCGGACATGATTTGGTTTCGTGTCCGAGAAAGAAAATGTGTCCGCAATGTGGAAAAGGTATAGTTCAATGGTTTAAGGTGAATAAACATTCTAAAAATCATGGTAGGTATTTCTTCAATTGCTCACGACATTGCAAATATTTCGAGTGGGATGAGAGCGAGGCATCTGGAACTAAAAACAATGATGAAAAGATATCAGTTGAAACAGAAGCGAAAGATGACGAAACTACTCAGCTGGAGCGTATGTTTGAAAATCTAGCTCAAATAGCTGAAAAGAAAGATTTGAAGATAACAACAACCGTCACAAAGATTGTTGTGTCAATGAAAAAATAGTAACTCGTAAAGCTTGAATGTGTATTAGTTACCTCTAATGTGTTTGAAAGTAGTTTCAATGTAGTCTGAATGGTGGTGTGACATCAATTTAAATGTAATCTCTGTATTTTTTGTTATTAAATTCATGAAATCTCATTGCATTTGTTTGTAATTAAATTCATGAAATCTCTGTAGTTTTTCTCTACTAACAAAACCCATGAAACAAAGTTCATGAAGTCACTGTATTCATGAAGTTCATGGAACATAAGCTCATGAAATTTTGAAAGTTCATGAAGCCAATGTATTTTGTTTGTTAACAATTATTCATGAAGTCACTGTATTCATGAAGTTCATGGAACAAAAGTCTTAAACGAAGTTTATGGAAAGAGCGGAAAAATTCATGAAACAAAATTCATGCTAAAACGTCTTACAACAAAATTCATAAACAATTCTTAAAACAAAATTCATGAAATCTTGAAAGTTCACTGGTCATTGTCATGAATTAAAATATAAATGTTTCAAAAAATGCCAAACACATAGATTTGGAATTCTCTACCACCAATCTCTTCCTTCCTGGGACACTACCATAATCATAGATTTTGGAATTCTGTACCACCTGAAATTAAAAAAACAAAGTTCGGATTAAAACCAAGACCATGGCAATATAGATTTATATCATTTAGGAAGCATTTGACAAAAAAAAAAAAAACAGATTTAAAAGTTTTTTACCACTCTATTTAGGATGCATTTGTCTCAGCAGCTCTCCAAAATTATAAAAAGGAGTCGCGGTGAATCCTACATTTTGAGTGACATCGAATCCTACATCTTAAGTGACATTGAATCCTACATCTTGTGGATCATAATGGTGACTTTCTTGTGTGGCATGGAGTTCTACATCTTGTGGATCATCACTCTTCTAAAATAAAATAGTCTTTAATTAATATACATGTTAAAATAAAGTGTAGACTCTAACCGTTTTGTACGAGGTCGCCCCTTACGCTTAACACAATGTGGATCAAGTAAAGTTTCTTCATTAGCATTAGCACTTGAACTACTACCTACATTAACTCCGGACATTGAGGGCGGAACACCCTCTTTAAACAGAGGTATAGATTTTTTCTCATTCTCAACCCACTCAATATATCGTTTGCAACGCCGATCATCATCACATGATAAGTCGGCGAGTTCAGTAAATGCATGACATAGTCGATCATAAGTACGAAGATTTTCACTTAAATCCCAATCATCATATCCAATTGGGATCTTCGTATGTGCTCTTGTAACATCATTTCTCCATCTACGAAGAATATATTGCTCTAGAATGAAGTCAACACCAAGATCCTGCAACACCAATATAGAATGCCTACACAACATACCAGAACACTCGAACATAAAACAACTACAGTGTATACTACCATTTGTCTGATTGTAGTAAACCTTATACACCATTCTTTTCTTTTTACCATCTCCAATGACAGTATCAGACCGTATGTCATGTACGGTAAACTCACCATCTTGATAACTATGTATGTCTTTGCAGTATAATAATTCAATCAACTCTTGCTGAAATACTTTGAATTTTTCAGTGGTGTACACTTGTTGGGCTTGTTTCTCAATGTTAAATCTAGTCACACATGGTATCTTGTGTGCGTATGACCTAAAGTCTGCCTCTGCTTCTTTTTGAGCTTTATCTCTCAGTGCACGACCATATTGTTCAACAAATTGTGATAGAGTTGTTTTAGCATGAACATAACCATCAAAAAAGGCATTCACACTTTCACTTCGTTGTGTAGTTGACATGCCTGCCCAGAAATTAGTTTTAAGATAAATTGGAACCCAAAGGTGTCTTTCCCCGTATAATTTATTCAACCATTTATGTTCATGTAAACCATACTTGTCAAGCATTTTTATCCACCCTTCTTCAAACTCTCTGAGGTCTTGTGAATCATACACCAAACACTGCAATGTAGAACTAATTTGATCTTTTTGTTTATTGCTACCAAATTTTATAGGCAACTTCTTCAGAATATGCCACAAACACCATCTATGTCTAGTGTTAGGAAAGACTTCCACAATGGCATTTTGCATTGCCTTACATTGATCTGTGATTATTCCTTGAGGGTGACAACCATCCATGCAAGCGAGCCAGGTCTGAAACAACCAAACAAATGTGTTTGTGTCCTCATTTGAAATGAGACCACATCCGAATAAGATCGTATGACCATGATGATTTATACCGACAAATGGAGCGAAGGGCATTTCATACTTGTTAGTCAGGTAAGTCGTGTCAAATGCTACCACATCCCCAAATTCTTTATAAGCCTTTCTACTCTTCCCATCTGCCCAAAACACATTTTTCAACCTACCCTCTTCATCATGGTCCATACAATAGAAAAAATCTGCACTTTGCGATTGCATTTTCAAGAAATACCGTTGAACTGCAACTACATCACCTTTACCAAGGCGTAGTCGTCTAACTTGAGCTAGATAATTTTGGCAATCTTTCCTTGTTGCAGTTAGGTTTTCATATCCATGAGCATCTTCAACAATCGTGCCAAAATTCTTACATGGTCGAATTCCCGCTCTATCTCATAATTCTAAAGCTCTTTTTACGGATGGTTTGATGTTTCTATTGCATTTATAAAATATAGATTTACTAGGACTGAGAGGGTGGTTGTGGTCAAGAAAAGACGACGTTACTTTCCATTTATCATCTCTTTCAAGCGTTATTCTAATCTTGACTTTACAACCTGTCTTGGATGAGGGTCTTGGTTTTAAGCAATTGGAAGAAGTACTTTTAGGTGTTCCTTCTCTACCACATGAAAATGTAACCCATCGTTGAACACCATTACAATTCTTTTTACTAGTTCTTTTCTTTGCCGGAAATCCTAATAAAAAAGCATATCTCTTAGAGAGTTCAAACACAATAGCAAGATTATTGTGTATTGTTCCTACCTTTAGTAGTTCTAATAATTCCAATTTGTTATATTTCAAAAAATTGACATCCATTTCACTTTCTACACATTCTTCTTCTATTTCACAATCATCTTCTTCACAATCATTTTCAGAATCAATATATTCCATAGAATCTAAACTATAGTGTATAGGAATTCCTTCCATATATTCCTCAAACAAAACAATAAAAAATGATTCACTAACCTTCAAATATGGAGAGAAGTGTGTTTTTCCAATAATTTGGGTGGGGATTGTTGAAGAAAAATCGATTTGTTAATGAATATATTCTTGAGGAAGCCAACGACAAGAATGAACCTCTCCACTAGGGTTTTACTTTCCTGGTGAATGAGTAAAGTTAAAGTGATGTGTTTAGGCTGTAGAGAAAGAAAAGTTATTTTTGGAATTTAAATCTTAACCATTGAAAACCAATGGTTGAGATTGATTTTCAATAACGGCATGCTCATTGTTCCGTTAAATTGAAACAGCAACTTATTAATTTAATAAGCATTTGAAAAGTGTGGGACCCTTTTTAAATTTTTGTCTTTTTGTACAAGGTGGAAAGACGGTTGCAATGCGGTTTGATTTGGACGGTCTTTATAGACTTATTGTTTTACTTAATCTTAAGCATCCTTTGTTCTTGTCAGTACTACTAATTCAGATTTTCACTTCTAAACGTAGGAATGAGTGAATGACTTTAATGGTAAGTGTTGGAACACACTCGGTGGCTAGGGTTTCTCGGCAGAGAAGAAGAGAAAAGAGGAAAGAAGAATAAGAGATACATTTAGGGTTTCGGTTTATTAGAGTCAAAGGAGTCAACAGAAGTCATAGGTCAAGGAAGACTGAGAAGTCAACAGAAGTCAGAAGGCAAGGCAGACTGCACCGTGTCTATAGGCACTCCACCTGTGTGAATAACAGAATTAGTCTAATTGTACTTAGTATAAATAAGATTGTAGCTAAGAAAGATAATAAGTGATTGAATAAAATTGAAGTTTCACAAGTGAGAAATCTTACATGGTATCAGAGCCTGTGTTAGATCATTAGGGTTTCTCCTCTTGAAACTTGAAAAGCAATCTCCCAAAATCAACATCAACATCTCATAAAATCAAAATCAACAAACAAAGAAGATCAAGATTAACACAAAGAAGGATTATATCAAAATTCAAAGAAAGAATCATCAAGATTAAAAGGAAAAGATTCAAGAAAAGGAAAAGAATCATCAAGATTAAAAGGAAAGATTTAAAGAAAGAAAAAGAACAGTATCACTTACTGTTTTTTCAGACTTGACACCAGCAATCATCATCATCATTTCATGGCTTCCGCAAATACAAACACAGGTACTCTTCCACCCATTTCTTCAGTCACAAATTTCAGTACTGAGAAATTGGATGACACCAATTATCTCATGTGGAGAGACCAAATAGAGAATATATTAAGTACCTATGAGTTACTAGGTTTTGTTACTAGTTCTATTGAGGAACCATCACAATTGAAATTCATACAAGGAGTAGAACAAGTAAATCCAGAATTTCAAGCTTGGAGATCAAAAGAGAGTTTTGTGAGGTCTTATCTCAAAAGTACACTATCTAAATCCATTTACTATGATACTTATGGATTAAAGACTGCAAAAGAAATTTGGGATTACCTTGAGATTACCAACAATGAGGGTCTTGAATCAAGAAAAGACCAATTAAGAAAGAAACTGCAAAATATCAAGAAAGGAAACAATTCTGTTGCAGATTATCTAAGAAACAGACATCAGACTAATTGATGTCAGTGAGTGATAGAGTCAGTGACTCAGAGCTGGTCAGGATGGCCTTACAAGGCCTTGATTCAGATTATGATCAGTTCATAATAGCAATTCGAGCCAATAATGAACAACTAACATTAGCACAACTCAAGTCTAGGCTAATTCAACATGAGCAGTGGCTACATACCAAAGAACAAGATGCAGAAGCATACTATACCAAAAGAACAATCCAAAAGCCATATCAGAGAGGAAATGGTAGACCATCACCCACGTATTATAGAACTCAACCTCCTGAAAGAAGAGAAGGGTCATACTCCAATGTGCCAGCAAACAATTCACAAACCAAGAACTAGAAGGCAGAACATTTTGACTTTACCACAGTACCTTGTGGTATATGCAAGAGATGGGGACACTCAGCAGGAGTTTGCTTCTTTAGGTACAAACCAAACAGACCCATGAACCCTGCTGGATATCACACTGAATCCCAAAGTCCAAAGGAACACCAAGATCAAACAGTTGAGGATCCAAATGATGAAACTTATCTTTATGATGAAGAACCATTACTAGAATGCAATAATGCTGAAATATATGAGGGAAATGAATGTAATGAAGATAAGTTTCATGAATGTTACACTGCAATCATGACAGAAAAAGAACAAGAAGTAAACAATGAAGAATGTCATGTTATAATCAGTCCTATACAAGGAAAAGACTCATCATGGCTGGCAGATACAGGAGCCAACAGCCACATGACACATTCTGCAGACAATTTAAAGGGTTCTCAACCTTATAGTGGTACAGAAGCAGTAATGGTTGGGAGTGGAAACTTTCTACCTATTGCCAGCACAGGTACATCCACTCTCCTAACATCCACACATGTTTTTGACTTGGGAAATGTTCTATGTGTCCCAAATTTGAAAAGGAATCTACTGTCTATATCCAAGTTCACCAAAGATAACTCATGTTCAGTAGAGTTTATGCCTTGGGGTTACAAAATAAAAGACATTTGGTCCAAACAAACCTTAGCAGAAGGACCAATGAGAAACAATTTATACCCTATAGAGGCACAATGTGTGAGATCATCACAAGACATCACAGTCGCACATGTCACCAAGATAACTACAAATTATGATATATGGCATGCTAGACTTGGGCATTCACACAGTGGAACTATTAGACAACTTCATCAAGAACATAAGATCATAGTATCCAATATAAATGATAAACCTTTCTGCAAATCTTGTGAATTGGGAAAGAGCAGATGTTTACCCTTCACATCATCTTCTCGCACAACCAATCATCCACTACATATGATACACTGTGATATATGGGGACCAGCTCCCATTCAAACACCTCATGGAGCAAGATACTATATCTTATTTCTAGATGATTATAGCAAATATGCATGGATATATGCAATGAAAGTGAGATCAGAGAGCATAAAGTGCTTTACCCATTTTAAAGCAACAACAGAGAATCTACTCAAAGAAAAAATAGTGTACTTCCAATCAGATGGGGCACCAGAATTACAGAAAGGAGACTTTAGAGCCTTTCTAGACAAACATGGTATCACTTTCAGGAGCTCCTGTCCTTACACTCCACAGCAAAATGGAAAGGCAGAAAGGAAACATAGACATATCACAGAATTGGGTAATACATTATCTTTTCATTGCTCCTTACCAAAAAATCTATGGTTTGATGCTTTTAGCACTGCAGTCTTTATTATAAACAGACTTCCTACTCCCACACTTCAGGGTCTTACACCATTTGAGATATTATTTCATATACCCCCTGATTATACAAACCTTAGAATTTTTGGATGTGCATGCTATCCACATCTAGGTGAACTCAGAAAAGACAAACTTAGCCCCAAAAGTGTACAATGTGTCTTCTTAGGTTACAGTCATGAGCATAAGGGATATAGATGCTATGACCCTATAACAAGAAGACTATATGTGTCTAGACATGTAAGTTTTGATGAGAGCCAGTTTCCTTATGCTAACATCACTAACAAACAGTCTAGGTGTGATCAAATTGTGGAACAACCTATTTCATTGCCTCTACCATCTATAGATCCACCTCATTCCTTCAGGCCTGAACTAGGTACACCTAGTAATTTTACTAGTCCACCAGCTAGTTCAGGGTCAGGATGCATGACTTCTCATGAGATAGGGACATCTAGTCATAATACTAGCCCACCAGCTATCACACAAGTACCATTACAACCTTTCCAATCAGAACAGGTGGTCACTAGAGGCAGAAATGGCATTGTCAAACCTAAGCAGCTTCCAGCTGACTTTGTGGCCCATTTCACATCACCTCACACTTTGGATGTTGCATATCTATCTATACTTCAACTTCCCACTGAACCCACAACTTATAAAGAGGCAGCAAAGAGTATTGAGTGGTGCAAAGCAATGGAAGATGAATTTCAAGCACTACAACTCAATAAGACATGGTCTTTAGTACCTTTCAACAACAACATGAACATCTTGGGATGCAAATGGGTCTACAAGTTAAAACAAAAGAGTGATGGATCAATTGAGAGGTACAAGGCAAGGCTTGTTGCCAAGGGTTTCCATCAACAAGAGGGCATTGTCTACTCTGAGACATTCAGTCCAGTAGTCAAGGTAAACACCATCAGATTGGTTCTTACAATAGCAGTCACAAAATCTTGGTACATCAGACAACTGGATGTATCAAATGCTTTCCTTCATGGACAATTAGAAGAGGCAGTGTATATGGTGCAGCCACCAGGGTTTGTTCAACCCCAAAAAGAAAATTATGTGTGTCATCTGCACAAAGCTCTTTATGACCTTAAACAGGCTCCTAGAGCTTGGTTTCACAAATTTGCTACCTTCTTGGTTGAATATGGATTTCAGAAGAGTACCACTGATCACTCAATGTTTGTCTATCATGTAAAATCAGACACACAAGTGAGAAATCTTACAGTAAGACATCTAATCATGTTTAGCCGTTCTTCATTAGTCTTTAGCGGTGGATCAGTGGATGTAGTGGCGGGGTAATATTGTTCCGGTAACAACAAAAAAAATGTATTAAAACGGTTATTTCTTCCGGATTAGAATCCCCATTAGCAAAAGCCTGTAGATATTCGAAAACTAGTGCAATTAAAGATATAATAGTACTCCTAGACTTTGATCTAAATTTTAAATTAATGAATATTAGGCCTCCAGCCAAAAGTCCAATGGCACCCGAAAAATGAACCAAGTGCCCTGTGCTTTGTGTCACGACCATATTTTTTTAAAGATGCATACTGCGTGACGTGTGACTAGAAGGTCATATGTGTTCGGAGATATTCGGAAAAGGCTGGTTATATACTAGGAGCTAGGGAGTGCATAGCACCACATAGACGTTAGGGTTTAATATTCCACCCTTCGATCCGTCCGTTTTGAGCGTATTATGCAGGATCGACCTAACAGTCGGTGCGTCACACTTGAGATGTTGATGTTGAAGAAGAGAAAGCAGCCTAGCTTTGTTGTTAGTTAAGCTTGTTCTTAAGCAAAGAACACCAAATGAAAGAATCAAACAACAAGTGTTCCAACAAGAGTGGCTGTTATTTTGGTTCAACACTTCAACCTCTCTATTCTTTTAGATAGAGTTTATATTTGGGTCTTTTATTTAGAACACTTAGATTGAAGTAACAATTGCCGTTTAAAAAAAGAATTTGGTGATGAACAGCTTCAAGTGCCCTCTTTGAACTAAAAGCCTTTAAACTTGACCCGACTTGCAAAAACAAAGTAAACCCTAGATCTTAGGCTCATTCAGCTGGACTCGTGTTTCCGTCTCTTGTCTCATGTGTGTATGAAGAAGACAGGGTAACCTATAGGTTTCATCAAACTTCTTCATTATAGTGGGCCTAGGCCAAACCAGATGACCCCATTCTGCATTTTGACATTGGATATGAAACCAATAATCAAAATTTCTAAATGGGAGACGAGATTGTATGGGCGCCATCACTTTTTATAAAGGCACCTCGAGAATCAAGAAATGTTTTAGCCCAAACGGAGATGTCAAAGACATGGATGGTAACTGGATTGAGTATACCATATCTTTGCAGCCAAACACAACCCTTAGAAAAACTCTATAGAGACCCATTTCAAGTGGTTGTTAAGTTTGTTAATTAGTTGCTATTAGAACATCATTTAACCACTTAAGTTTCCTTTAAGACCAGTGGAACATGGGAAAATTCCAAAAAGGTCAACAAGTATAAGGTGCCACTAGCATTTAATGGACCATAACAATATTTCTTCATTTTCAAGTTAACATCTTTTATTTTCAACAAAAAAAAAATAAAAAAAATAAACATCTTTTACTTCCCATATCTGTCAAATTCGTATTCATTGGATTTGTTGGCACACGTCTTTGGTAATTTGGTTAGCTTTAGCTTGATAGGTTTAAGTAATACGAGTCATACTCATGTTTAATAGGAGGTCTTCGGCTCTTCGCCTATAAATCTAGTGGAAACTAGAAACTATATAAGGAGAAGCTCAGAAAGCAAATGAAATTGTTGAAAATGTTAATTCTTGTGATTGTTTCAATTTCATTATTTGGAAAAATCAAATCTTAGGTATCATGTTTTAAGGAAAAAATAAATCCTAAATCTGACAACATCAGGATGAGTTTAATCAAAATTCTTAAGCGCTTTTTCGTTTGAAGAACCCGTCAGAGAAAATACAAAATTTTAAAAAAGAGAGAAGAAATTGATATACAATCAATGATCTCTTAATAGTCAATGGCCGGTGCTTAAATCCATGGGCCTGTCTGGCCCCTTTCTCAATCTCATTTTACAGTGTATCACAACACCTAAATTTAGCATTCAGCTAAATGGTCGACTTTATGGTAATTTCAGGGGCACAAGGGGCCTTCGTCAAGGATGCCCCTTATCCCCTTACCTTTTTATCCTTACCTCTCAGGCCCTCTCCCTTCTTATTTATTACTATGAGTCAAATTGTTTGTTTACAGGATACAAAATAAATTCATCTTGTCCTTCAATCTCACACCTTCTGTTTGCAGATGATTTGATAATTTTTGGTAAGGCAACATCAGCTAATCTCACTTCTATTATAGAATTTATGGAATTATATTCCAGGTTTTCAAGACAGACAGTGAATTACGAAAAATCATCCATTTACTTTAGCTCTGGAGTCACTCCTGATCTCAAACAACAGTTTGTCAATACATTGAAAGCACCCATCATGACAGACCAAGCAAAGTATCTTGGAGCTCTAATTCTAAAACCAGGTAATAGAATAAAAAGTTTTGATGGCTACAGGACAAATTTAAGAAAACTCTAGCAGGATGGAAACAAAAATTTATATCACAGGCAGGTAGGACAATACTTATAAAATCAGTATTAAGTCCATTCTGTGTGTATCCATTTAGCTATCAACTATTACCACAAGGTGTACTTAATCAATTAGAGAGGGAAGAAAGATCATTTTGATGGGGACATGGGATACATGATAGGAAAATACATTTTATCAATTGGGATATAATAACAAGTTCTAAAAAGCATGGAGGCCTAGGCATAAGATCTTTAAAGGAGGTCAATGAATCTCTTATAGCAAAAATGGCTTGGAGATTTCTCACAAACAAACAGGCAATATGGGTTAAATTATTAAGTGCTAAGTACCTACAGAAGGAAGACTATTGGAGTGTAAATAAAAATTCACCTGCATCACCATTTTGGAAGTCATTGCTTCAAGTTCGAACAACTTTACAAAATAACACCATATGGATGATTGGAGATGGTTCGGACACTAGAATAATGGAGGATAGATGGATTCCTGAAATGAGAGAACATATTCCAACACTCACTCAGAATCTACCACAAAATTTAACATGGGTCGCAGACTTGATTGATACAAATTCCAAAATTTGGAAAATAAATCTGCTACAGCAATTTTTCACTACAGAATCAATCATTGCTATAACCAACATCACAATTTCTTCAACAGGTGAAAGGGACAGACTCATTTGGAAGAATACAGAACAAGGACGATTCACAACAAAATCGTTTTATACAACCATTAAAGTCAGACCAATATTACCGAATGAAATTGGTGATTTCCCTTGGTCGAAATTCTGGAAAAAGAAAGAGATGGATCCGAAGGTACAATTGTTTATATGGAGGTTAATACATAATGGGATTGCAACTTTATCAAATATGAATCACAGAATCCAATAGACGAATCAAAATTGCAAGATGTGTCCAGATGATGAGATCGAATCAAATACCCATCTATTTGGGACATGCAAGACATTTAAAGCATTCATTCTCTCGTTGCAGGATATCGATTTCACAGATTTAAAAGAAGATCCTATTCAAAACCTCAAAGAAATTCTAAATAAAGGAAAGGATTCGAACGAGTTATGGTACAAGTACACTTATCTGTTGTGGCATTGGTGGAAAGCCAGGAATGAAAAGCACTTCCAAAACCAAGATTTCGATTTGCATCGCACTTGGCACAACATTTCTTTAGACCTCAAAAGATTTCCTTCATTATCTGTGTTTTCTTCTTTTTCGAATATTTTACAGGACAAAGCTTGGAACCCACCATTATATGGACGAATCAAGATCAATGTTGATGGAGCTTTCAAGAGGGACAGAGCAGCAGCAGCAGCAGTCGCAAAAAATTGGAGAGGAGAGACGATAGATTCAGAAGTACAAAGTTTCCCACCGGTTTCATCTCTTCATAGTGAACTAAGGGGAATGGAGCTAGGGTTTCTTGTAGCTAAGAGATTGGGGCTGCAGAGATTCGAAATAGAGACGGACTCCTTGGTCCTGGTTAACCTAATTTTGGACGGACGAGATGCTTCCCCTTGGAGATTGATAAATGATCTTGATCAAATACGTGGCTATCTAACGGATAGAGAGGTGGCAATAAAACACTGTCTCAGAGAAGCTAACTCTGCCCCACATGAGTTGGCGCAATCCCTGTTGAACCCATAACTTTGTCTGAATGTTATGTTTGATCCTTTTTTTGGATTTATAAGCTTGTACTCTTGTCATCCTCAGGATGTTATTTATGAAATTAGCTTTTTTGTCAAAAAAAAAAAAAAAATAGTCAATGGCCGGAGAACCTCTTGGTAAATTGTGATTATATTTTGGTTTCTTTAACTGGAAAGCATGTATTTACAGCCAAACACAACCCAATCAATCTTATGAAGTGATTGTTAGTTAATTGGTTGCCACTACAACAACATTCAACAACTGAAGTACTTTTTTGACTCCCTAAATCTACTCTAAAATGAACCTCAACTTTAAACATGGGAAAAATCCAAAAGACAATGCCACCAAAAATATAAAGTTGCCATTAAAAGCACTTAGTCCACCATTACAAGATTTCTTCATTTTCAAGCTAAGTTAATCAAATTGCTCTTCAACAAAAAAAAAAAAAAAAAAGTTAATCAAATTGCAACAAAAACAAAGAAAAGCTAATTTAATGAACCACTCCATTTTGATATCTTTTCTACATCAACCAGTGCTATATAGCAATCAAATCCCATCAAATACACAAAACAAAAGGATTTTATTTTACCTTAGTTTCACTAAGACTTGTTCAAAATTCTGGAGGTCTCAAGTTTGATTCAAGTGAAGGTTAGTTTCAGACAGTTATCGTGTCTATCACATCTTGATGATGTAAAAATGCTTTTGTAATGACTTCGTTGAATTGGAGTCAACCTTTCAAACGACAAAAATATCAGTTTATATGCTTTACAATAGAGTAGTTTTTTTTGTGAAAGAAAAACTAAAAAAGTTAAAGATTAAGGGAGCATCATGAATATATTCAATTTAATGGACTGTTCATAAAATATAGAATTCTTTGCATGCCTACCTAGAAGAAAGAGTGAAAGAAACCATTTAACAAACCAAAAAGCCTCATAAAAGTGACTTTCTCTAGGTAGGGTTGGGGCTGGACTCGATTGATTAACTCATTAACCCCCATAAGATTATCCTTAAATTAAAAGTTGATACATCTGTAAAGGATCAATATATTTATTAGGATGACTTAGATGGGTTCTAAATTTACTGTTTCATACAATTGAAGCCCTCCCCCTTCTTCTTTTTCGTTTTCGTACATCTGTAAAGAGTTTAGTCTTTACTCTTTACTCTTTACTCTTTATTAGGATTTTTGATTACATCCAAACAGATCTCCTTTCAGACAACTAGAAAATGAAGAACACGAATCTTTTGTAAATAAGTCAGAAATATGTAAATTGTTTGGACCATAAATAATTACTTATTTTTCTTTTATTATCAACTTGGAAGAATTTACATTATTTGTATGGAGTACATGTCAAGCAAACACCAAAAATAATCTCTTAACAAACAACAATATCATTAATTACTTATTTTTCTATTACCAACTAGGCAGAATTTATATCAACAAAAAAAACTAGGCAGAATTTATGTTATTGTATACAAACAATACCATCTAGCACACTACAAGGTGGTCGTGGTAAATATCTATCTAGTTGCAGGAACACATGCATCGCCATCGAGTAGGACTGAACAACTGTTGCGCTATTTGAGTCCGGTGAACCAAATTTAGAATAAAACACATCTCTTCACCAGAGAGAAACTGACATTCTTTTAGCATATTAATCGACTTCCTTTTAGAAGTAACTGGACTCCTACTGACATGGACAAACATATTATTGTAAGTCCCATCTTACTACAAACAAACTATATACAATTCCTTCAACAAAAAAAACAAACTATATACAAATAAGATATGTGAAATACTATTTTAAGGACAACTTGGTTTGAGAGTACTTTAACTTTGATAAGTAATTCTAGGCAAAGAAAGAAAAAAGTAATTCTAGGCAACTACTATAATCCACCTCGGTTAGCTAGGTCGGCGGAGATTGCTCGTTAACTTATTACTAATATGTCTTTACTCCAAGACCCCAAGGGTCTAATATATGATTAATTTTTTAAAATGACCCTTTAAAGATGAACAACCTTTAATATGGCTCCTTGTTGAGTTTTTTCGCTAATCAATTTAATTAAGTCAATTTTAACATTTGACTGATTCTTTCTCTATTTACTCTTTCTTTCAAATATTCTAACCTATTTATCTTGGGTTGATTTATCTTCTCTTTTTGTCTTAGGAGAAGGGTCACCAACGATGCCCGGACGACACTTCCCATTCCAAGAAGTTCAAAAATAAAAATGAAACAATATTTTTTTGCTTGTTCTTCTCTCTTCTCCTTCAACCACCACCACAATATTCTCCATCTTCTTCGTCTCCTACTATGTTTCTCAATTCTTTTCCTTTCTCTTTCTCTCTCTTTCGCTCAGTTTCTTTATTTACACTCTATAGTGTCGAAGAAGAGGGATTCCCTTCCCAAAATCCTTGTATATACCAGATTACCTAGAATGACAATTCATTTTGGGTTTAGATTTTATACGAACCGTTTGTATGGGTTTCTTAGATCCCAGACAAACTGTTCGTCTACATTTTCTCCCAAATTCCATATTCGTCTGGAATCTAGGATCTGGGAGGATTTCGATGAATGGATTTCTCCTCCGCTAGAACTACAAATTAGAGAAAGAGAATGAAGAAGTAAGAGATAGTGAATGATGAACAAAGAGAGAGAAAGAAGAAGATAAAGGAAAGAAAAAGGCTAAAGAGTGATAGTGATCGTGGTGGTAGCGGATTGTTGAGTTTGTGGCCATCCAACTCAAAACCAATTGGCAATGAGTGGAGAGGACCTATACTTTATATTCTTGGTTGCTAGTTACCCATTCTCCCATGTGGGACTATTCTCACACGGATTTCTGGTTGTGGAAGGAGAAAAGGAAAGAAAAATTTATGGTGATCGGTTGTCAGCGAGGTGTCGTTTGGCTCCCGCTGACGACCCTTCTCCGACGACGGAGAGATAAAAGAGAAATACCTTTGATTTTTCAAAGGAGGGGTAAATAGAGAAGAATTAGTCAACTGTTAAAGTTGACTGAGTTAGAGAAGAAAAGATGAGAGTAAAATGCTCTGACTCAATATTGGATGCCCTAATTTGTGGATTCTCTCCTCTATCTATAGTGTTAGAAGGGCCTACTCAGATTTGACCCAAATTAAGTCGGACTTCAAGGACATCTAGTCTAAACGAATATTTGCCATACAGACACAATCTTCTCTACCATCTCCATATTTCATCTCAGTCCCAGTTTCTATCTCAAACCAAGTCCAAACAAACTTCCCACCATCATCGTGATTCACAACAACCTTCAAACCCTAGTTCGTATTATTGACCTAGTTGGTCATACACTCATACTGCTATTATTTAGGATGGATCTTCAAGGCCGATCTTTTTCGTATATGTTTTTCAATTTAATGTTAAACATGATTGCAGGGCATATGTATTTTTTTCGTATCTCGTAGATCCACAAAATCATGACATTTCTTAGTTTAACGTTCATAATTGATGATGACTTTGTATTGAAGATAAAGATCTCTATCAGTATTTGATGGATAGGGTTTGATGTTCAATCTTTATTTTCTTGTCGTTCTTTTTCAATTTTTTTTGATGGATGACCTGATACTTGGGTCATCTGAAGCCTTGTTTGCTCTTCACGAGCTAATACACATGACGAACTTTGTGGAAAAAATTCTTTACTTTTGCCTGGCCTAAGCCTGCCAAGTCTAATGACCTATGATATATTGTACCTGAACTCGAACCAATTGGAGATATCTATGGGTGGCCGAGCCCGGCACCATCCCACTCCTAGTTGGGGGTGTAGGTGTGCAACACTTAATACACAATGTAAATAAACTAATGTCCAATGGTTAGGACAATATTCATTGTCCACTCCACATGGAATAAAATTAATTACACTCGAAGAGTGAGTAAAATTAGTAAAGTACTACCTTTTGGTTAGTACTAAGTAAGATTAGAGTTAAAGAACTAAACCTGTTAACACAGATTCTCCTGAAAATGACGAAAATATCCATTACAGATCTTCGTAAAAACTACTGAAATCAGAAGGGCAGTCCTGACTTTTTTTCGGGATCCTTAAAAACTGAACTTAGCGTAACGTCTCTCCAAAGATACACAAAACCCAACTCTCTCTCTCTCTCTCTCTCTCTCTAAAATCTAACATCTCTCTCTAAAATCTAACATCTCTCCCCTTAATATTCGAGTAAGTTTAATTTTCCCTCATTTATGCCTTCTACCTTCGTCTAACCAACAATTCATTTTTTGCTACATTTATCCCCAAAAATCTCCCTCTCTCTCTCTCTAAAATCTCGCATCTCAAACCCTCTGAATATTGTTGTTTCTATCAACAGCAGCAGAATCTCCATTTGAGTAACCAATCTAGAAGAGTTTTGTTTATTTTTCAACAATGTTGTTCTTGTTGTTGTGATTTGTAGGTTTTGGTGAAAATGGAGAAGCAAGAAAGAGGGGAAATGTGAGGGGTTTTAGAGAGAGAAAGTAAAATAGAGAGAGAGAAGAAGAGATCAGAAGCTCTCTATGATAATGGTGGCTGCCATTTCTACAACAGTTTCAAATACTCGTTCTTTAAACCCTAAAGATGAAACAACAACAACAACTTCAAATCGACATCAAACACCAACAAGAGCTCCTCTTTTACCTTCTGAAAGAGACAATGGACTTACTTCTAGAAGACCTAAATCTAAAGAAATTACTTCTAGGTATATGTCATATGCTAATTCTTCATCTTCTTCTTCTTCATCTTCATCTTCATCAAGAAGGTTTCCATCTCCTCTAACTTCTTCTTCTTCATCTACTACTACCACAACGCCATTACCAGTTATTAGAAGGTCTCAATCTGTTGAAAAACGAAGAACTATAACACCTAGACCTACTACGCCTCTTCCTTTCTCAAGACCTACTAACAATGTTGCTCAAGTTTCAGCTCCTTCCAAAAATTCATTCACTTCAACGAGGAGTTTAACTGTGTCATTTCAAGGAGAATCGTTTTCTCTTCCGATTAGTAAAACTAAAGCAACTCCACCGCCGATTTTGAGTAATGCCAGAAAATCTACGCCGGAGAGAAGAAGAACAGTAACGCCGATGAGAGAGAAAGTTGGAGGAGAGAGAGATCAGGTGGAAAACTCAAAACCTAGTGATCAACATCGATGGCCGGCTAGAATAAGGCCGCAACAAAATCCTTTAACTAGGAGTATGGATTGTACCGTTGAGAAGAATAAAATCTTTGGATCTGGAGCTTTGATTCAAGGTTTGAATCAATCTTTGATGATTGATGATAGTAGAAGGGCTTCTTTTGACGGTAGATTGCATACGAATTCAAGCAATGCTGAGTTATTAAAATCAGTTCAAGTTGCTATTGATGATTCAAATTCAGCTCATGGATTGGGCATCACTTCTGATCTGACTGCTTCTACTTCTGATTCTGATAGTGTTTCTTCTGGTAGTAATTCAGGAACTCAAGAGTATGGGGGAATTGTTAAAGGGAGTCGTTTGTCTCGTGGAGTTAGTGTTCCAGCTAGGTTTTGGCAAGAGACAAATAGTAGATTGCGTAGACTACAGAACCCTGGTTCGCCTTTATCATCAACATCTACTGGTTCTGGGGCAATGGCGCAACCGAAGCTTATTCCAGCTCGAAAACCTCTAACAGATAGTCCTATTTCATCCCCAAGTACCCTCCCAAGTAGAACATTATCATCACCATTACGAGGACCTGCTAGGGCTGCTTCACCAAGTAGGATGATGACTCCAACAACATCATCTCCGTCGAGGGGGATGGTTAGTCCTATACGGATGAGAAATTCAGTTGGAGGAAATATGAGTAATCAATCATTTAGCTCGCCTTCTATTCTTTGTTTTGCTGCTGATGTTAGGAGAGGAAAGGTTGGAGAGGCACGAGTTGTTGATGCACATTTGTCTAGGCTTTTGTATAATAGAAACTTGCAATGGCGGTTCGTGAATGCAAGAACTGATTATTCCTTATGGGTGCAGAGAATTACAACAGAGGTATGTTCTTTTACGTTTGTTTTCATTTTTTCTTCAAGTTATGAAATGAGGATCCATCTTTGAGAGATTTGTGCAGTAACCATCATAATACTCAATAGTGACTTGCATACAGTTATGCCTTTAGTTGCTCAGTTACACTTTATTATAAGATCACTTTATTGTTTACTGTTTATGCATTGTTATATAGGCTTGTAGTGCCAAAAGAATCAATTACCTTATTCAATTGTGAGTAGTTTGTCTTGCTGAACTCAGTGTGAAATATTTACACCGCAAAAGTGGGTATTAGGACTCTATGAGTTAGGAACTGTTAATTTTTCTTTATACGATCTATCAGAGATACGAGTATGAATAAAATTCGCTAAACTAATTCTGGAGTACAAACTTTAGGCACATATCCATTCTGCTGCTTGTATAGGAGGTATAGATTAGAACTTTCAGTTAGTGAAAGAGCAAACTTAAAGGAGTAGCACGCCTCGAGATTGTTTTGCATAGTAAAGTATGTTCTCGTTGAACATCAATCAAGTAAATCACCACATGCTCTCTGCGTAACATTTAATATTCAGCACCATCTTTAGGTAATAAAATTCCTAAGCTGTGCCACTTAGACCTTTCAGTTTTGTGTTTGAGAAAATGTGAACGAGAACATGAGAAACAAAGTAAATTACTTGAATGAACTTTGTTAAACCTGAAAGAGAGCATCAACTGAAATGAACCTTTGGTAAACAAAGGATTGTTTAAACTTCAACCTGTTCCCTACTGTTCGGCTGGAGCATCTATAGCTAGAGGACGGCATTCCCTTCTCCTACTTAGTTTCTAATTACTCTTTCTAATCTAAAAAGGAAGCCTGGTTTCAAAAGGAAACTTTCTTTCTTAACTTAATCATGCACAACAAATAGCAAATAAGGTAACAAAAAAGTAAGTAGACCAATAGCTCAAGTAAGGGTTGCTTGACTGGAAGCAAATCTCGAGTAGGCTCTGTACGGGCTTCTGTAGCTCGATTTGCATCACCCTCCCCTACTTGAGGATAGCTCATTCTCAAATTTAACGTGTAGCCGTGTAGGAAAATCTATGTTCGTCATACAAAAAACCTTGTCCTTGTTCTGTTATTAGAGGTGTTTCCACTGCTATTGGAGCCTCAATTGCTGCAGCTATTGCTGTTTTCATCATCAGCAGAGTTGCTGCTCCTACTTTTACACCTTTTCCTGCTGCTTATGTAGTTATTAGTGCCCCTGTTGCTGCTGAAACAGCCATGGGACCTATTTAGGAGGTGAATCATCCTCTAATGCGCCTCAGGGGTGGGGTTCAGGGAGGCAGATGAGAACATGGGCTATTACTAACCCTTGCATCATTGTTGCTAAACCCCCATCTGCTGCATGGTTTCTTCATGCTTTGTGAGATCATCCTTAAGGTTGTTGACGGAGGCTTTACATTCACTTAAACATCCCTTAGATATTACTTGTTTTTCCTTATATCCACTTGTTTTAAGCCAATTTAAGGAAAAAAAGTAATTAGTGTTAATATCATTAAGAACACTTCGACCAGACCTTAAGGAAATAAATTAAATAACCTGAATAACTTGCTAAACATGAAAAGAGCTTGGAATAGACCATAAACGGAAGAAACCTTCTATATATGAAAACAAAATGATATTTACTTTGAAGTCAATCTTTTATCTTCACCGTACGATTTAGCTGAAGAGCATTCATATTCCTACTTAGTTTCTAATCACTCTTTCTAATTAAAAGTGAAACCTTGTTGCAAAAGGAAGCTTTCTAATTCTTATCCTAGAATTCGTGATGAATGTAGTAAAAGGTAAATAAACAAATAACTAGATTAAATAGTAAAAGTAAATAAATTCTAACTGAGATCCTTAACTGGACCTAACGTCGAGTTGGCTTGAGCTTTTATAGCTCGATTTGGTTCAAGCCGCTGCTAAGTGTTTCTATCTCAATTGCAATTGGTAGAAGTGTATGTTGGCTATCACAAGCGAAGGCCTCAACTAGGTTAGCAAGCTTAGTGCATCTCAATGGCAAGTTACGAGACTTGTATGTAGAGTAGAAAGTCATCACCTTACAGGGTACATGCAGATGGACTCAGCTTGATGGGCATCTCTCTGTCTCATGATGCCGCTAGTCGCGTAAATGATATTTTAACTATGGTCAATCTTGCATGCTGTTTGGTTGCCAAACGGGTACATATTACGTGCAAAACAACAATTTGCAATAAAGGAACCTGAATGAGTTCAATTCATACACATCTAAGTGCAACGACATACGAAAGCATATGATGCCTATTAGTAGTATTTTCTGAGAAGTCCTAGAAAGATCTAGAATGTAACTCTTGTTGTCATCACTCCCCTTTAACAAATTTGCAAGATGCAATTGGACCATTAACATGAAGTTGAGATCCAAATCATCATGCAATAAATATCCGAATAGGTACCCTGCTCACACCCTGGGAATGGGTTTCGCCCAAAAGCATCTTGCGGTGATTGCACGTAACTTGTATCATGTATGTACCCACTATATTAGTAAGGGGCACAAACTTACATTCTCTTGTTCCTCCCAATTACAAAGACTGTTTGACTATAATACATATTTTTGAATCATGTCTGATTATCCAAGCACTAGGAATTGGATTTGAAACATGTTTAGTGCTTATTATCTAGACCAGTAGCTAGCAACTATCCTTCACAGTACAAACACCGGTCCCACACAAGCCGTTTTCCAGCTTTGGCTTGGCTTACTACTCTTTATTTAACTAAGGAAATACATTTTTAGGACCGACAATACGACATCACATGCCTCAGTCTACTCTGACTTCATCTCTTGCTTCATTATACTTGTGCGTAGTTATGTTAGAACCTGGACACTGTTTTAGGTCAATGGCTTATTTTTTGTTATGTAACAATATTAAAGCTTAAAGAACAAATCAAATTTAAATGCAGTCCAAATGACTGAATTCTCATAGCTTTTGCTTTTTCCGACTCACAGTCAGATACCAAAAAATATAAGCTTATCGTGTTACATTTCTACCTGTTCATCTGATTTAATACGATTCAGCTACTTTCCTCATCTTAATTTCTACTACTATTCACTGTGCCAGAAAAATCTTTATAATGCATGGGTAACTATGTCAGAGTTGCGTGATACTGTCACAGTTAAAAGGATCAAGCTACAATTGCGGAGGCAGAATTTGAAGCTAACATCTATTCTTAAGGGACAGGTCTGATTTATTGTTTTATTCTGCTTATATTTCCTATGTAAACCTGTTAAATTGCTGTTTTAACTCTTTGCATACGACTTGGGTATTCACAGACGGTTCTTTTTCCTAGTGTTTCACTTGTCTTTATATGATAAAAGTATTAACTTTTAACCTATTTTATAACCCTCGCGGTAGCCTGAGGTGACTTACTGTCTTACTCGACTATGGCACCTTGACCCCCTCTTTTTCATGTATTCCTTTGCATCTACATTTTTTTTTCTATATGGAACCTCGTATGGTAGTAAAAAATTGTATTTTGTCCGCAAGAAATATGGCGTTCTTTTATATTTTATATGGTATTATTTATTCTTGTGTATCACACTGTGTGTATATATATATATATATATATATATATATATTATATACATTAACTCCATAGTCGAGTGACTCCTGACTGGTTCTCGGGGCCCAGCCTGGCGAGCCATGTCTGATCATGCATATTTGATTTGCACAAACAGTTGCAGATAATTTCTGCAAAGAAACACGCTCGAGTTCATTTCAAGTAATGAATACATTAAATAGAACTCACTTGCTGAAGGATATGTACTGGGTATTTATATGGAACAACTGAAAATCATTGAAGAACATTGAAATCTTATTTCATTAGTCATTATTGCACAAGGTGGGCATGCATGTTACTTATAACATGGATATTCTGAACTCGATCTAATATACCTTAAGTTTGTTAATCGCATAGGTATCTTTTCACTAATATGTTATCCCACTACTGAATGCAGCTGACCCACTTAGAAGAATGGGCTCTTTTGGATAGAGATCACGCTAGTTCTTTATCAGGAGCTATTGAAGCCTTGCAGGCTAGCACTCTCCGTCTTCCAGTTGTTGCTGGAGCAAGGGTATGTGAATTCTGACTTATAAAGTTGAGACTGAAATACAAAATATCAGCACATTGACTTAATGGAGTCTTATAGAACTTTCAATTACTCTTCCCTTCAACAGGCTGATATCCAAAATGTGAAGGATGCGGTTGGTTCAGCAGTTGATGTGATGCAAGCTATGGCAACTTCAATATGCTATTTACTATCAAAGGTGAAGTAACTGCCACACTTTTGTGGCGAAAACTGTTCTTATTTCCTTCATTTGTTTGTACTCATTTCAAATTCATTGACAAAAAAAATGACTTGGTTCTTCCGTAAACATATCTAGTTATTAGAAGTATATATCCAAAGCACCAATGCTATAGGGTTATGTATGGTGGTTGCATATCTATTAACCTGATAGCCACAAAATTAGTTAGTGGAGAATTGTCAAATACCAACACTTTGATGAAGCCACACAATCAGTATAAAAGCAAAGCTTCCATAAACATTGTTATGCAATCAACGCAAAAAGAATGTCTCAGAAAAAGGGTTGGCTAGCAACTCTTATTTTGTGGATTTTTTAGTGCAATTTGAATATGCTTCTGTACATTGAGAAGTCAGTACTCAGTACTCTAAATATTCTAGTATAATTTCATGACAAAGATCTATTTTGTCAACTGACCTTTATACATTGTGCCAAACCCAAAGTGTTAATGTAACTTTAAATGATTGAATTAGTTGTTAAGTTTGTGGTCATCCAACTCAAAACCAATTGGCAATGAGTGGAGAGGACCTCGACGTTATATTCTTGGTTGCTATATACCCATTCTCCCAGGTGGGGCTATTCTCACACGCCTCCTCACGTGTGGCATTTTTTGAGCTTAGCACGTGTTTTTTTCTTTTCTTTTCGGGTGACGTGGAGCACGCGTGGCTTTTAAGCCTATCACGCGTGGGCCTAGCTCTGACACCATGTTAAATTTGTGGTCATCCAACTCAAAACCAATTCGCAATGAGTGGAGAGGACCTATACACTATATTCTTGGTTGCTAGATACCCATTCTCCCATGCGGGACTATTCTCACAATCCACATTTGGATGTGAGATTATGGTTGGTCTGTCTTTTCTCTTGTTTCTTTTTACAGTCATGCAAAGTAGCATGTGCCCGTTCTTATTGTATTTACTCTGTGGTTACAGCAAACACTATTCCTTATGCGTGATGTACAACCTACGTAGCTGGGATCAACCAGTCCAATCCCATGCTTAACTCCCGAAATATTTGTTGTTTTTGAAACTTTGAACTGTTGGAATTAGTAGAGTAAAGTTGGGGGCCTGTGTATAAAAAAAAACACGCATATATTCACCAACCTGGCTTTTCGCCTAATAATCTGAAGTCGCTAACTTACTCGTGTCTGAGCATCTGCTGCATTTCTTGTATCCAGGTGGAGGAAGTGAATTCATTGGTAGCTGAACTGGCAAAAATAACTTCACAAGAGCGTGGTTTGCTTGATCAGTGCAAAGATCTCTTGTCTACATTAGCAGCAATGCAGGTCATTCTACCTCTCTATTCAATTTCCTTACTTCTTCTATACCATTTTCCTCTGATCGATATTAACCGAATTTAGATCAAAAACAGGTGAAGGATTGTAGCCTGAAAACTCATTTATTACAATTAAAACGTATATCAGCAACAACCCTAACAACTCCAGTATAGTACTGATCGCAATTGACTACTCAGATTCGAAACCCTAACGTGACACTGAAACTCTCTTTTTAGTCATCCGAAGATAATAAGGGAGTAACTATATGGTTGGTAAGAGCAAGAAGATGATCCGGAGTTGCCTTTTGAAACCCGTCAAGATTTTGACTCTGTTCATGTGTTTCTGTTCTATAGGTGAAGAAAGTAAAGCTGGTGTATATATCTGTATGATGTTTTAGATTTTTTTTCCAATTTCTCTAGTTTTTTTTCAGCTAATTTCTTAATTTTTCTCATCTTATCTGTAGTTCTAATTATTAGTGTCAGTTTTTTTTTTCCTTCTAAAATCAGTGTAATGGTGATAGTATATATAAAAGATGAACTTGGATGATCTTCATTTTTACTCATTGAGATTGAACAGAGATGGATTCAGCTTCTTTTGGTGGGTTCACAGGTGACTAGTAGATGCTTTAATGGCAGATCTCAAACCATTTCCGTTTGGAAAGCAATGCAGGAAAAGGGTTCTTTTGTTGAACCATTTCATCTTTTACCACCCAGACTCTCGAAGTGCCTGCTTTTGAGATTTCTTCACCACTTCGCGAGTCTGGTTAGCATATTATGCCTGCTTTCGGGACTTCTTCGGCACTTTGAGAGTCTGGGTAGCATTATCCTCCGTTTGTAACTTGCTGAAAAGGTAAAAATCCCTACCTATAATGCCATAGAAATCTGTTAGTACCCACAATGTCTTTATAACTACCTACGGGAGTTTTGTCTAAGGAAGGGTTGGCGGAACAGTGAATATTGAGGGAGAGGGGAGGTTAAAGTTTTAGAGAGAGGGAGAAGGAGAGATAGACATAGGAGAGACAAACGGAGAGGAGAGAATGGGTGGTGGTGGCCGGACGTGTGTAAAAGACAAGAACGAAAAAGTTTTGTGACACTTGAAACTTTGATAAAACTGAAAATTTCCTATTTAAAATTTTGTAACTCTAATTTTTTTTATTTTAAATTCATAGATAGGTTTTTATTGTTTTTTTTTTTTGATGAGAGTGATAGGTTTTTATTGTTGCAAATTGTAGATAGGTAGTTACTGAGGAAGGCTTTATTTTTTAGCTGTAGTCCTATTATTAGTGTTGATAAGAACGTAGACTAGTTTATGCATAAGAGAGTAAAAGTACAAAAAGTAATGGCCCATTTCTTCTCCCCAATTCCAACCCCACGTTTTTAAGCACCCAATGGGGGCCAAACGAATATATCCAACGTAATCGAGAAAAGATACACACAGTTTTTTTCAACAAAATATATAGATTTTCAACAAAAAAAAAAAAAAAGAAAAACAAAATATCTATTATATTAAAACAGCTCGGTCGGTTACCTATTATATTAAAACAGCTCGGTCGGTTACTTAAGATATAAGTCTGGCCGTCCATTTTATTTTAGGGATTTGGTTGGGATTATATCCGACGGATGATATAATTTTTTTTTTGTAAATAGACTAAAAAAAGAAGGGTATTAGTGTCAACAAATAATTGTTT
The DNA here is from genome assembly GCA_002897215.1 of Eschscholzia californica subsp. californica. NCBI lineage: Eukaryota > Viridiplantae > Streptophyta > Magnoliopsida > Ranunculales > Papaveraceae > Eschscholzia > Eschscholzia californica. Next base: position 607,003 of record BEHA01050251.1, on the reverse strand, counting down.
TTGGATATTCGGTTACAAACTCCCTATAAAAACTATACCCCACGAATCTGCATCCCAAGTTCAAACAACAACCCATATCCTAATTCAGTTTTTTAAACTAACCATATCCTAATTCCACGTAAAAAAAAAACCGTCCTAAAAATCTCAACCATATAAGATTTAGTTTCATTTGCTAACAACCCAAAAATTTCTCTGATTTCTTCTTCTTACTCTATCTTCATTTATTTCACTCAATTGTATTCCTTAAATCTCTCCCATTTCTCTCACGATTTACCGTTGAAGTGGATGTATTTTTAGATCTCTTTTTATCCCACCGCTTGATCTAGAGTTTTTTTTTTTTTTTATACTATGTGATTGAATGATAATAATTTATTTGGTTTTTGCATAATTTAAAGTTTTCTCATGTTTTTTTTAGGGAGAAAGGAGATAAAGAAAACTGATTTAATGGAGAAGAGGATAGAAGATGTTGTCGATCACTATGAGATACGTTCTCATGCCTCATATTTTAGTTACGACGGCGTTAGCCAAAAGGGATCTACCGCGTCCGTAGGACGCGGTGGGAACCTAGTATAGATATATAGTTAAAGAAAGAGAAAGTAGAGAGAGAGATAGGAAGTGGATGACCAGAGGTGAGAGAAAGTTCTGTGGGGTCCAATTCCCCACTACCCACCCCAAATTGGGACGAGGCGTCTCGAGACACAAGCATTAGAGAGCCCAATATCCAGGAAAGAATCCGATTGGATCTTTCCGGCACAGTGAAAACTTGATATAGAACAGTTAGAATATGGGGAATTAGATATAAAGAACAATTGAATTCTAGGGAAATTCGCTCTGATATATCTAATTCACGGGTAACGGGGGCGCTTTAAGTTTTCTGAATAATGAGTAAAGCTCGTGCCTTTGTTCCACCATCTTTGTCTCTTCATCTATTGCAGGTTCATATCTTTACTCGTTGTTTTGCTGGTTCATAACAAGACCCTAAGAAAGATAAGATATATATTTTATTTTCAGCTCATTGCTCAATTTAACACTGTCCTTTATTTTGTTGTTTTTCAATTACTATTTTGATAACAACTTATTTCTCTAGATTGCATTCAGTCAGGACATTCTCCCATTTTTTGTGTATTTTTCAACCCCATCCCCAAACTCTCGTACCAAACCACCAAACGCATGACATGTAGGTAGCTCTCTCAAGATGACCCACTCGCCTCACACCTTACAACTATAACAAAGTTTTGTCGGTAAAAGCATAAGATTTTCATTTCTACTTTGTGTCAACTAAGATATACTTGGTAAAACTTACTTGCTAACCAACGCGGAACACGCACCAAAAGTCCAATACAAGGGGAGAGGTGGAGAATAGAAAACAATCGTATCTGGCGCTCACATGCGCCACACTCTTCTCTTTCTTTTTCTTCTCCTTCTGTCTGGTCAGCCCACCACAACTTGCTTTCTTTTGTACAAAGACAATTATATTAGGGTTTTCAAGTTGGGTGGAAGATGAGAGTAGCAATATTGTTTGTACTTTGTACTATATATTTATGGTGGATGGGGATGGGGTCCAATATAGATGGTTCCCTCTTTACCACCATCCATCTTCTGATTCCTTTCTCTATTTCAACACGCCCCTTTACATCCTCCTAGAGCCGCTTTTTTTCCCCAGCACCAATCCACCAACAATATACTATGATCCGCCATCCTACATATATGAACTATATTATTTTAAAAAGACAGTGTAGAATATATTAATATACCTCAAATCTTATCCAGTTTCTTTTTTGTTGAAAATCTTATCGAGTTAACTTTCAAATTACTCTTCGATTTTAAATACAAATTTGATCTTTTAGGAGCTCATTCAACCTCTGGCCAGTAGAACCAATACATCAAAAAACTGGCTCACTGTTAGGAAAAATAACTTAATTAGCTTGTTCAGAAATATAAAGATAAAAGATGTGAAAGTAAAAGCAGAGACATAAAGATTATTTAACGTGACAAAAAACCCCTCAAATATAGAAGGTAAAAAAAAAACTACGAGACCTAGTCCAGAAATTTTCCACTATGATTAAATAATGGGTTACACAATTCTTCACCAAACCTATGGTAGATAAACAAATTCTTCAAGATGTGTAGAAACACTCTTGGATAACAATTCTTCCCTAAACACATAGAGGATTAACCAACTCTTCAAGATGTGTGAAAACACTCTTGGATAACAATTTTTCCCTAAACAAATAGAGGATCAACCAATTCTTCAAGATGTGTGGAAACACTCTTGGATAACAATTCTTCCCTAAACAAATAGAGGACTAACCAACTCTTCAAGATGTGTGAAAACACTCTTGGATAACAACTCTTCCCTAAACAAATAAAGGATTAACCAACTCTTCAAGATGTGTGAAAACACTATTTGGATAACAATTCTTCCCTAAACAAATAGAGGATCAACCAATTCTCTACCAAAACTGTGGTGGATAAACTGAACAAGAAATAGAGAAATAGAAATGTCTTACTGTTTAGGATTTAGGATTTGACCAAATCCTAGACTACCAAAGGTTGAAGTTTGACACAAACTAAATTACTTTACATGATTAATGATCTTCTTTTCTTCAAACCAATGTTCTTCTCTTTCAACCTCTCTTGAAAGGATCACTTCAGATATCTCACCTTCTTTCTCTGTCTCATCTCTCTGATCTCCCTCTATAACCTGAGAAAATATGATCTGAGAGGATTATTTATCTCTCTTTGTTCTCTCTCTCTCTAACCTAAGAAGATTTGATCAGAGAAGATTAGCTGAGAGGATACTCTCTGACTTGAAAGTATGAATAATATTTTCTCATTCATTCCCTTTTATAATGATGATTAGGGAGGTATTCTACTAGAAATAGGATTCATTTTTAGGCTTGAAATAGGAAACCTATTTCACCCCGAAAAAGGAATAAGAAAATCCTATTTCAACTAGGACTCCTTTTTATATAAGGAGGGACCCCAACAAACTCCCCTTCCCGACTTATGAAAAGGACCCACCATTCCAAAGCCAACAATACTACTCTATAGCTCATGCTTGACTTTGGGCAACGATTTTGTCATCATATTTGAAGTATTGTCTTCTATATGGGTTTTCTTGATCTTCAACACTTTTTCTTCAATAACTAATTCTTCACCAAACTATGGTGGATAAACTCAACAAGAAATAGAGAAATAGAAATATCTTACTCTTTAGGATTTGAACAGATCCTAGATTACCAAAGGCTGAAGAAGTTTAACACAAACTAAATTGCTTCACAAGATTAATAATCTTCTTTTCTTCAAACCAATATATATGCTTCTTTCAATCTCTCTTTCTCTGCCTTCTCCTTGTTCTAAAAGTCTTTCTGACTCATCTCTCTGATCTCTCTCTCAGATCTGAGAGGATATGATCTGGGAGCATTCTCTATAATATTGTGTCATCTTTCTCCCCTCTCTCTAACTTGAGAAGATATGATCTGACAGGATTCTCTCTTTCTGTCTCATCTCTCTAATTTCTCTCTAACTTGAGAAGATATGATCAGAGAAGATTATCTGAGAGGATACTCTCTGACTTGAAAGTACGAATAATATTTTCTCATTCATTCATTTCATAATGATAATTAGGGAGGTATTCTATCAGAAATAGGATTCCTTTTTAGTCTTGAAATAGATTTCCCCAAAAAAGGAATAGGAAAAATTATATTTCAACTAGGATTCCTTTTTATATAAGGAGGGACCCCAACACTTACTTCTTAATTTTATTCAAGTAAACCCTCATTTATGAGTTAGCAAATCAAATAAAACGAGAAACAAAAAACTTGCTTGCCTCTTCTTTAATACTACGTTTCCGTCGTGTCCGTAGGACGCGGTAGATGCCTCTTAGCTAACGCCGTAACATTCTCATATAGATTAACATCTTCAATAATAATTTTAGAGAAGAGAGAATTGAAGAGAGAAGAGACAGAGAAATACAATCGTATATCCCTGATTGAGCGCATGTGATTTATATAGTGTAGATAAATTAGTGGAGAGATAACATACTAATTTAGTGGGAACTGAGAAGATTTGTAGGAGAAACCGTGAGAGAAGAAGTGGGGTAGTTATTTTAGGGATATCCTAAACGTATTTATAATAAATTAATTAACGACACTATTACCCTTTCTTTTGAGTCTATCTACATAAAGAGAGATCTATACAGTCGTTGGATGTGATCTCTATTAAACTCCCAACAAAAATGGATGGCTAGACTTATTCCCCCCCTAACCGACTGAGTTGTTTAATTATAATAGATGGTTATGAGTTTGTCGCATCCTTGTTTTGTTTTTAGGGCTTCTAGTTCAGAGCATCTCCAATGCAATACTCAACAAAAATTCAATAAATCTATGTATCAAGCATGAATTGATACCCTCTTTCCTAGGTGACACTATTGAGATCCTCATTTGAAAAAATGCAACACTAAAAAAACTCAACATTTACTTCAAATCTACTCTTTTATTTTTATTTTAATATATAAAAAAATGATGTAGGTCAATTGAGATACAACAATAAATGTTGAAATACTCAAAAGAAAACTCAACAATTGAGTTTTCATTTTTAATATCTCAACATTTATTGTTGCCACATCATACTGAGATTCAAGTTAAGTGTTAGAGTGGAGAGTGTTTTTTGTTAAAAAAATCAAGTAAGAGCATCTCCAAAATCAAGTAAGAGCATCTCCAATGCAAAACTCAATCTTAGAAACTCGGAGTGCTACATAGAATTTTCTGAGTTTTTCTTAAAAAATCATCTCCAATGCAAAACTCAACTAAGATCTCAAAGATGATGTGTCGAGAGTGGAATAGAGATATCTTAAGAGGACACTCTATTTTCAGAGTGTCTTTTTGAGATATCTCTAATTGTCCAACTCATCAATATTTAAATTTCAACTAATGGAAATCAAGTCTTCGTATATTTCAAAAATAACTAATTATTTTTTTATAAAAATAACCATGATACGTAAGTAAAATAAAAGACTTTAAAGTGTTGCATTGGAGACATACAAGAATTGAGAATCTCTATTTTCGACACCTAAGAGTGAGAATCTCAATTGGAACTTGACAAATAGGACGAATAGTTATTTTTTTAAGTTTTGCATTGGAGATGCTCTATTCTAGGTGTCAGTTTGAGTTTTTCAAGTCGAATGTTGCATTACACGCTCCGAGCGGGAAGTGATGCTCGCTGAAAGGTGATGAAATAATCCTACAATTGAAGAATGCCAAGTTGAGTGATAATAGAATCAATCAAAGAAGAACAAATGATAGTAGTCGTCAATTGAACCATAGTCATGTTGATAATATTAATTTTTAGGTCCCTAACAAACATCTATAGAATATAAAATCCATAATATTAGATGAATAATACATTTAACATTACGTATATTTGACTTGGAAATATGTAACAACTAGGTTTATCTATCTAAATAAAATTGTGTTTCTGAAAGGTGATATATGTAATCGTGTCTCCAAATTTACTTGGTAATCACTCGAGTTTAGAGTACAAAAAAGGATCATTTTTGGAAACACAAAAATACACTAAGAGCAAATCTAATGTAGAGGCTCGAGTTCTCAATTTTGAAAGTCCCTGGATTTTTTGAACTCCAATGTTGGGCTCCGAAATCTATATTATGTACATGCATAATGTACATGTGTGAGATTTTGATTTCAATTTTCAACCATGAAAATATTAGCTCTAAAAATTAAAATTCCGATTTTGGAGGGAATTTTGAAATCCGAATTTGACTCAATTTTCGAAAGGAGTGGAATTGAAATCGAAATTTCTTACTTTTGTTCATCTACATCTTCTCACTATACACTATACATTTTTTCTTTATATTTAGTTATCTTCAATGAATAATAATTATGAGTTAATAAATATGATCATTCAAGGTGACTTACTTGCTAAAGAAGATGATGCAATTTTATATGAAATGTGTCAAGCGGAGACGAGGGATCAACCACTCAACCACTGCATACCCGTTATGTTTGTTCGATTTCGGGTCATTGAACTATAAATCGTAACAGAGAAGGTGGTTATGAACATAATTTCCAGATTCGGTCATCTAGAGAGCGAATCCCAATCTGGTTCGATGGTACCCTTTCAGAGTGGGTACGCAAAACAAGATCAATAAATCTGGCGTACCCATTACAGGACAAATAAAGCTGAAAAATATGATATTTTTAATAAAACTCAAAGTAATGTTTACAAGAGAAGAATGTCAAAGAAATCAGAACCTAAAACATATCTTTAAAGCACCAAGTTCTTGGTGTCTTCAAAACTAGAGAAGATGTTTTTCTTTATTAGTGATTTGCTTTTTGTCGTTCTTAATTCTGAAATAAATAATTTCTGATTAAAAATTTAAGTTTTACATCATACATATATATTGCATAAATTTTTCAAATAATTATACCCCTAGCGAATCGGAAACGTCTAATCAGCGTACCCCGTATCCGTACCGGAGCATACCACGTTTAGGTAACATTGGTTATGAACAACTTATGCGTGACCATTTTGACGAGAATCCACTTTATGATGGTGATACATTATGAAAGCCATGTGACCATGTCGGATGAGACGTGATTTATTTCCGACATATCCTCAATATGGTAGTTTCCCATAATCCCTATTTTAGAACAAACGAAAGATGCCTTCGACCGCAAAGGTTTATCGCCATGACAAAGATAACTGCATTGTTGAGAATGCTTGCTAATGGTACACCAACCGATCCAACAGACGAATACGTCTGAATCTCTAAGAGAATTTGTATCAATAATCGTAGATGTGTTTGTTCTGCAATACTTAAGGGCTCGGAATGAATCTGCTATTTGTAGGCTTTTAGCATTTATTGAAAAACATGGATTTCTAGGAATGCTCAGGAGTATAGATTGCAAGCATTGGGAGTGGAAAAATTGTCCACCCGCATAGCAGAAACATTGTACTGGTCATTGTCATAGTCCAACAATTGTACTAGAAGTTGTTCCATCATCGGATCTATAGATTTGACATGCATATTTCGGATTGCATGGATCATGTATCGACATCAATGTGTTGGAGCGCATTCAAATATTCGATGCAATCATGACATGGTAGCCCTCCATCTGTTAATTTTGAAATTAGTGGTAATCAACATAATATGGACTATTATTTCGCTGATTTACTTGTGGAATACCAAAGATCGCAACTACTGACGAATCTTTTGTCGTTAATTTACTTGTGGTTTCCGGTATTTCAGTGCATAATGCACTTGAATTTAAATATCTATTTTGTTTTTCTCAAATTTGAAGTTTTAAAAAAAATAAGTTTTAAAAAAATTCAGCAAAAATTAAAATAAATAAATAAAATTAAAATGGGGGTGTATACCACAAACTAGCGTTAGAGACTCCAAGCAGTAACATAAAAAGGGTTGGAGCTGAGCTCCCAAATTAACTTTGGGAGCCCAACCCCCAACATTGGACATGCTCTAGGAAAACACCAAAATTTCAAGACCTTTTATTACAACCTCAGTTCAAATTTGGGAGCCCAGTCCCCCAACATTCTACATGTTCTAAGAGAAAACTAAAACCCAAACTTTTAATTTAAGACTCATTTCAAATTTGAGGTCCGGTCCCCCCAACGTTGGGCATGCTCTTAAAGAACACTGAAATTTCGAGACTTTTTATTTAAGCCTGATTTGTTTAAGTTTTTACCTTTTGCCCACTCTTAAAGATTATACTTTTTTTGTGTAGGTAAGTTCAGCTTTTTAAATCAAGTGGAGATTGTTTTCTTTATGGAATAGGCACCCCACTTTGTCAATTTCTAACATTTCCCCTTATTTGAACGGGATTTGAACACAAAAAAGAATGAAAACATTTTCCCTTGTGAATTCATCACGTAAATACCACCTCATTTCCCATCCTTGCATCTCTCACCGTTATTATAATAACATATCATTAATCAACGGCTCCGATTACACCCAAAAAAAAATTCTTTTCCAATAATCGAAAATTTTACAAACATCCTAAAAAAAGGTTTTCCCCGGTAGAATTCATTTTCCCGTTCGGTAAAACGGAAATCCTTCCCCGGAACTTTTTTAAAACAAAATCTCTCACCGGATTTCAATCTAACTTGATTAAAAAGGAGAAAAATTAAATCATAATCAAGAAACTAAGAAGAAGCTATAATCAGAGAACTTCGATTCACAGTAATTTTTAAGAGCTTCTATTTCTGGATCTAAACTTTCTCTCTCTAAAACTTTTACAGAAACAGATGAAGAAGTTTTCCTTCTTTAATTTGTCCATGATGATCTCCTCCACTGTCAATAGTAGTAGTAACCGATTCTTCTGAATTCATCGAAGGTGAACCTAATCGTCGTTTATCCGACCGATTCATAATAATATCAGTACCTGAACTTGTCGTCAAACAAAGATCAAGATCATTTCTACCTTGATTATTAAATCCTTTCCTCTTTCTAATTGATCTTGAATACGGATCATTAATCATGTCCGTACAAATCAGTGATTGAGAATTTGAAACATCATCAGAAGATTGATCTGTTAATAAAACTCCATTAATAGGTTTAAGAGTACCTCCTCTTAGAACAGTTTCCACAGCTTTTTGACATAATTGCCAGTTACCAGTCCAAAGAAGACCTACAGCTCCATTAATAGGGTTTACAGTTCGTCCACAAGCTTCAAATAATAAAGATTGAAACAGAGCTGAAAACAACAAATTAAAACACTATATCAGATCAGAATATCAGATCTCATTAGAAACTGAGAGAAATCATTACTATTAATTTGTTCTAATTAATTAGGGTTACCAGGTCTGTGATTTTGAGGTACAGAAGAAATGAAAGACATAAGACCAGCACGACCGAAGAATTTGGCAACAAAAACAGTAGCATGACCTTGAGATTCAGGGGTTTCAATCCATTCTAAACAACCTCTAAGAATGCAATTTTCACTACATCCTTTTCTAAGTACTCTACATCCATTACAACTCATTTCTTCTTCTTCTTCTTCTCCTTAATTTGAGATCAATCTTTTAAAGATCATAAAAGAAAGAAATTAACAGAAGATCAAAGAAATCTCTTAGGTTGTTAGAGAGAGAAAGTGTAGTAGTAGTAGACTAGTAGTAGTAATAGAGATTAGAGAGAGAGAGAGAATTCTTGAAGAAGAAGTTGGGAAGGAGAGTAGCTAGATATAGAGGTAGGTTGGAATTGGATGTGATGGAAATAAACTTAACCATGGTTAAAGTGGTTTGAGTTAAGAAGATTGGGTTCCAAAGTCCTGGGCAGGAACGGCTCCGTGTTTCCACGAAAGGTTGGTTGTTCATTCGCTGTTGGTTTTCTAACGTGGATATTTATTTACAAAGTGACCTTTCATTTTATTTAAGTGCCCCTTCCGCACTATCGTTTTAGATCTAATTTTATTTTGGACCCTAAGTATGACCAACCCGTCAAAATGACCATCTATATATTCGTCTTCAACTCCTCTATATCTCTTCATCCTCTAACTTTCCCCCAATATAAAAAAAGACTCCTTTGAAACCATGTTCATCTAGTTTACAAATGGTCTAGTTTAGGGAAGAAGACTTGGAGTGGTTTGGGTTTTGACCTCAAAATCAAATTTTGCCCAGCCGAATTAATATTGTTTGGTCTTCCGAAAGATTATATGACTATATCCAACGACAAGATATAATTAAGCCATGTACTAATGTTTGGTCTTCCGGAAGATTATATGACTATATCCAACGACCATCATATATTCATATGTCTATAAAAATTCAACGGTCAACTTCTAAAAATGAGGGCAGTTTAGTCGATCAACCTATTCGGTCATTCATATCGGTCGGTTATTTAGACGGTCTATATTGGTCGGTCGGTTAGCGGTCGGTCCTTCGACATAGAATTTTGACCGTGACCGTCCGTCAATTCTTTCGGGTCGGATAGCGGTCTTCTGGATCTTTTTCCCACCCCTACTTGAAGGTCATCAAAACGATGGATTTGAGTCCGCTCTTTAAACCTGAGCACTAAAACAGGAGGTCTGCAATAGTATGCTCGACACGTTGAGCTCTAGCTCCGAGAGAAAAGTTGGTTACGCGGAAGACCAAATAGCACCAAATATCTACTTGTCTTATCTCGAGATACGATCATATCCGCTATGATATATAAAAAAGAATCTGCTAGTCGATGGTTCTCCACTATCGTGCAAGCCTATATAAACAACACAAATTTGTTCAGAAAAAATTCTGATTTTTCCATTCGATTATTGACTTACAACCTACAACACTAAGTTTAATCTTGTCGAATTTAGAGTCTTCACTTGCCAAACTAACCAATAGGAGTGGCATCCCTTAGTTACTGTCTATTTCTTATTCAACTAAAGTCAAAGTAACTAAGTGGCAGTTCATTTGGTTCGATTGAGTTGGGGTTTGCTTGATTTAGCGTTGTTGAGCCATATAAGCAATTCCAAAATATTACATTCATTAAATAATTTGATTTAGATTAATTTCATGTAGAATCCATATAAGCATGGTCAAATTGCATGTTTAAATATTTCGATATGGAATAGATATTTTTTTTTTATATGGACTTACGAGTCATTACATCATCATATGACACTGATACATCATGAATATGTTGTATCGTGAGTTGAATTAGCCCAATTGATAAGTGCATCTATCCGCAATGCGGAGGTCCCAGGTTCGATCTCATAGAAGTGTAAATCAAAAATATTGAACTTGGGTATAAATAAAGTAGTTATCATGGATTTTAGGCTATTTAATTTCGTCGGGCTTTTAGATCATTTAATTTCGTCGGACTTTAAGCCAGTAATAATTCAGCAATTATCGTGCTTATCACATCTATCGATGTATCAATGCTTTTGTAGCCAATAATAAAGAAAGACATTTTGGGTTTTAAGGACCATATAAAGACCCTTAAGGTCATCCTATGGGGCATGAGAACCCATTTATTCCTACATCTACCTTATTTATACCCAAATTTTATAAAATTATGGATTTTCACTTCCATGAGAATCGAACTTAGTACTTCCCTTATCCAGAGTGAGTGTCCAACCACTATACAAAGTGATGATTGACCTAACAAAATTACAAATAGATGTCATCCTATACAAAATCACGTGACAAATTTACTTCTTAACAACTTATTTTATCACAATCTTATATAATATAAGTCGGCAGGGCCGGCCCTGGGCCTAGACGGCCCAGGCGGTCGCCTAAGGCCCCCAAATTTAAGGGCCCCTAATTTATAAAACATTATATATATTGATAGTGTTGTTATATGTATTATTTTATGCACTTATGTATCAAATTTGTTTGGGTAGTAGAGTTGGTAGAGTAGTTGATCCTTGAACCTAAGGTCAAGGGTTCGACTCCTATAACTTACACTAAAATTAGGTTTAAAAGAAAAAAGTCAGAACATTTAATTAACTACTCATGCAAGCCTAAAAGACACGTTAAATCTTCAATTAAATATATATTTTTATAATTTAGTTTTTTCTCTAATTTCTCTTCAATCTTCAATCTCACATTTCTATTTCATTCTCTAGAATCTCTACAAGGGTTTATCACACATTTATACCTGAACAATCATTTTAAGTCAACTACTTTTTGCATATTGTTGATCAAGCTATTTCATCTATTAAAATTAGGTTTGAACAATTTCAAGTATATGCAAACATTTTTTGTTTTTAATTGATCTAAAGAAGTTAGATAATGAGAGTTTAAAGGTTTCTTGCACCAATTTAGAAAGCTTTCATAAGGATGAACAACACGTCGACATTGATGAAGATGATCTGTATTCTGAACAAAAAGTTTTAAAGAAGGTTTTGCCAGACAATGTTAAAAGACCAATTGAAGTGTTAGAATAATTGAAATTGATGGAAGGATGTCCGAATGCGTGAATCGCTTATAGAATTCTTTTGACCACTCCGGTTACTGTGGCTTCTGTTGAGAGAAGTTTTTCACGGTTGAAGTTAATCAAGTCTTACTTGCGATCTACCATGTCTCAAGAAAGAGTAAATGAATTAGCTTTGTTACCTATTGAACATGAATTAGCTGAGAATATTGACTACACAAACCCGATTAGTGATTTTGCATCGAGAAATGCAAGAAGAGCGATGTTTAAGTAGTATTTATTTCATGCTTAAATTTAATAACTTCTATAAATTTTATAAAAAATGTCAAATTGTATATTTTTTTCGACTTACAGTGTAGGGGCCCCCGTCGATACGTTCGCCTAGGGCCCCCCGAAAGTCAGGGCTGGTACTGTTAGTCGGTTCCCTTTGGTCAGTTTTCAAATAAGTCCACGACAACAGACTAAACCTACTTGACTTGGTTTAGTTTAGCCAACAAATCATCAATTTAATTTGGTTGGGATGGTTTTTCTCCACCAAAAACTAACCAAGGAATTCATATTTCTCCCAATTCCCGATTTTGTCATACGCCTACATTGGAGTCCTTCATCCCCATAAACCACAAACTTTTTCTTCTTTAGGTTATAAAGTACGTGTAATAGGCCTGCGCTGTTTGGGATGAGAACGTTATGAGCATGAGCTATAAGCGTGCGCACAAATTTAGTAAGAGTCAAAATTTTAAGTGGACTTGTGAAACTTTCGTCAAGAACAAAACTCCATACTCGTAGTGTAAGGGTTTGGGTCTAACAAACTGCAGAATATTGATAATCTGCCAAGGCTTAAGAAGTTACAACGAGGACGGCTCATGTCCAAGGGTGGGTCTAAAAAACTGTAGAATATTGATAATATGCCAAGGGTTTGGGATAACATTATGAGTTGCCCGAGCTATAGATGCATACTCAAGCTTAATAACTATCATGGCTATTTGGTTGAGCTTTGAAATCTTTCCAAAGATCAAAATCCCGTCTGTTGTACACGAGTCTGCTATAAAAAAACTGGAACAATATCAATAACGGTTATGGCTTGGGACGCTGCATATACCGACTACCGTATGTTTTTTGGTCGAAAGCATGTGTTGTTATTCCTAGCATTCTTTTTACATATTTATCAAAATCATACAAAATTGTCCCTCTCCTCAATACACTCATATAGTTTTTTTTTTTTTGTTAAAGATACACTCATATAGTTGACACTCCCTTAAAAGACAAAAGGTCATCTTAAGAGACCTTGAAGTCTTAAGTCTATGTAGACTTCATCTACTCTATTAAGTGCTTCCATTATATATATATATATATATATATATATATATATATATATATATATCTTTTCACAAAACGTAGTGATGGCCTGATGGGGGACCATCTTGTGGTATGGGTCAGGCAACCTAATCAGGGTCTCTGTTGTTTCACTTAAGGATGGCAACCAAATTAGGTATCAAAGGAATATTTTCTATTTATGAGTTTGATATAGTCTAGCATAACTCTACAAGTAGAGGGCTTTAACTTCTTGTTATTTCGCATCTTAGATATATGAATTAAACCATTGGTTGTTTTTATGTATTTTCGTAGTGCAATTTCTCCATATTTATGTTTTTTTTTGTTCAACTGTGGAATATTATTAAGTAACCGAAGTACTATTACAATACGTAGTAACTAAAAAGTACGGTACATTAGTCCAAATCTTAGATCTATTCTTCTCGCGAGTCCATTTAACTAGTTTGTTTGCCTGGATATTGAGCATTTTTTTGGCATGCCTGAATTTGACGCTTTCAAGACGGTTCATGATTTCTTTGATTCTTCTAATGTGGATTATCGATTGCCATTGAATTTTGTGTCTTGGGTTTTTCAGGTGCTTGATAAGGTTGATATTATAGCTTTGATCAATTATTATGTTGTGTTGGTTTTCCTCTGCTCATGTAAGCGTCTAGAGAATAGCAACTGTCTCACTTTCTTCACTGTTTCTAGCTCGAGTCGATGTTACCTTTGCTTCCATGAATTTTGAATGAACATTGTGAACTAAAAGACTGGTGCCGATATTAGAATTAATATTTGTAAAAGATGCATCAACATTAATTTTCAAGTAAGGTCACATTGGGGGTTGCCATTTTTCCACCCGACTGGAAGCCCGTTGTATTATAGCTTTGCTAGTTTTAGGAAAAAGCCAAAATCAATTTTATAACTGCACTAGTGTTATTGATTTTATGCTGAAAGCAATGATCACACCGAGTTTTCCATATATGCCATAGGATAGTAGCGAAATGAATATTGTTAGATGTATAACTGTTTTCATTCTGATCCTGCCATGAAAAAATCCAATCGATTAACGAAGTAATGTTAGACGAAAGTATATTAAAATAAAACCTAATATTTTTCGCTAATGGCAATGTAAAAGTGCATGTTCTATAGTTTCTGTATCCGTGCAATTCGGACATGCAAGATTGTTATCTATGTACTTACCGATTCACTCCCTGACTGGGAGTGCTTTAGTGCAAATTTTCCAGATAAAAAGTTGCATTCTTGGGATAGTAGGAATAGACTAAATAAATTTCCAGTTAAACGACTGAGGTGGTTGAGGAGGGTGCATATTATTGTTGATACTCAAAGTGTTTTTACATTATGTTAAAATTTGAGGTAGTTCTGAAATAGTCTCGATATTTTATATTTTGGACAATACAATGTTAAGTTTAACCACCTAACTAGTTGTTTTTGGGTGGCAATTAGGCCATCTAAAATTTCATAACTCTATCCAAAGATATTTCCATCTTCACCATCATTTCTAAAAAGATATAATTCTTATATATTTTTCGCAATTGCGGTTTCTTGTTCTAAATCTTCAACATATGTGTATCATTGGCCTTTTATGTCTGGCTAGCCGTCTTTCTAAATGTGTCAAAAGAAGATGTAAACAATCGACAATCAAGTGGCGAGCAACCTTGTTGTTGAGGCTGGAGTTCTGAAGATGATTTAGATGAAGTAAAAATTTAAAACATGAGCTCCAAGAAAAGTCTTGTACTCCGATATCCAAGAAAAACTAATATATTTGGTTCGAGGACTAGTGAGAAGCGCCTATTAGTTGTTGCAATATCAATAGCACTAGTAATCCAAAAGTGATCAAATGGACAAATAAGAGAGGTCCCAAAATTTATGGAGGAAAAAGTAATTTTATAGTAGCCTCACAATGTGGACCAATTTATACTTTTGCTTATCTTTGATGATGTATTGTCCTTATCTATTAAAAGGAACGAATTGCATATCTAGTTGTAAATGATAATTTCTTAAAGGATGTCCCTGCGAACTAGTAGGTGGAATATTTTATTTTATTTTGTTGAAAGAACTAGTAGGTGGAATAGGGTTGTGTAACATCAAACATCTACTCTATTTTTAAGAAAAATGTCTTTTGTTTTCTTGGGTTTATTAAGATCAATGATTTGAGACCATCTAAGAAGAAATCTAAATCCTTCATCAAAAAAAAAATAATAATAATTTGGGCTTGTTAAATACATTTACCATTTTTGTTAATTACAAGTCTTGAGGAAATTGTAAAAGTAATTACGAGATCTATTTGTCTCTAAACTTCGCCCTTGTCTTGAGGAATAACACATGGTTTACTGATTGATACAAAAAGTTGGATTTAAAAGAAAATTTTAGAAAAGAGAGTAGAGGTCATTTTAAATGCACTCACCATTACTGCTATATGCACTCACATCAAAAGTATTTTTTGTTCAAATTAGACAGTCGTGTGGAGAGAGAAATGGCCCGTCCATTGGATCCGCTACGTCGGCTTTTGGCATGTACTCTTTTGAGGCCGTTTAGCATGGTTGATATATAACTAGGTCATAAAGATCATCGAGTGCTGACATAGGAGAAAAAAATTGGTAAACTAATAGAGAGTTGGCAACTCATAACATTTAAATGTTTCTGCAAGAGTAACTTTTACCATTATGTAGAAAAAGCCCTTGGAGTTGCTCTTACTAACCCACATAGAGTTGGGTGACTTGGGTCTAATAAATTAGGAGTGCCAATAGACTTTTGTCAGGTATGGAAGTTCTTTCGTGGGCCTAGCATTCTTAGGTTTTCAGCCTTATACACACACTATTTTTGTTAGGGAAATTTTAAATGCACTCACCATTTGTGTTATATACACTCACATCTAAGGTAACTTTTGTTGAAGTCAAAGGACCCATTTCCTCTCTCTGTCTCTCTCTCTCTAACCGTCTTTCACAGATCTGAGTTTTTTTCCGGCGAAGGGTCCTCCTTCGCTGGAACCCTTTTACCTTTCTTTAGTAGTCTGTTATCCCTCCATAAATAGGTTCTAGGGTCCCAGATCGGTGTGGTAGCCGTTGTGTTCTTGATGAGGTGGTGGTAGTTGTGTATTGTGGTGGTTAGATTTATGGTTTATGATGGTGGCGAAGGATTGAACGGAAGCAAGG
The DNA here is from genome assembly GCA_002897215.1 of Eschscholzia californica subsp. californica. Taxonomy (NCBI): domain Eukaryota; kingdom Viridiplantae; phylum Streptophyta; class Magnoliopsida; order Ranunculales; family Papaveraceae; genus Eschscholzia; species Eschscholzia californica. The sequence goes on along the minus strand of BEHA01050251.1, from coordinate 590,617 downwards.
GTGGTCTGCTTGGCGTGGTGTGGTGGTAGCGGGGATTGAACGAAAGTGATAGTGGTGGTTTGAGTTGCTGGTTTTGTGGTGGTGGTGGCATTGAATAAAAGAGATGGTGGTGGCTTGAGTTAGGGTTCTTGGTGGTTTTCAAGTGGTTTTATGGTATGATATGGTGGTGGTTTTCAATGGGGATGGTGGAAGTCTGTTTTTGTGGTGTGCTATATTGATGGTTTTGTGGTTTGGATCATGGTGGTTTCCGGTAGTGACGATGATTTTTCTCGTAATGACGACGGCTCTTCAGTGGCGGCGACACTTTTCCGTTAATGGCGGCGACGGTTCTCTCGGCTTGGGGCACCTTTAATCTTCGTACAATAACTTTGTCGACCTTTAGGGTCTTTTCATTCTCGAATTTGAAGATCTTTTACCTTGTTCGACCTTTAGGGTTTTTTCTTTTTAGTTGTGTCTTCTTATTCCTTTCCCTTCAAGGGCACTTTACGTTCGAAAGTTCTGCGAAGAACTTTACTCCGCAGAACTTTACTTATGTAACTCTCATTTAGTTCTCAGAGGAATTAACAATCGAATACCATGTAATATGTGGATCTATTCACTTATGAATGTAATTCTGGTTTTAAGCAAAAAAAAAAAAAAAAAGAGATGCGAGTGTGGCAGGTAAAAATAGTAAGTGTATATAACATTTCTCTTTTTGTTATATACACCTACCTCTCCTTTAACTTGAGCAAAAAATACATTTGATGAGTGTAGATAACAAAAAATGATAAGTGCATTTAACATTTCCCATTCTCTTCACCTTCCTTGAAACTCATTCCTAATGGAGACTTCTGAAGGCACTTCCTCCTGATTTTGGCTACGAGGGAAGGAGAAGATTTCAACCCTAGTTTCTCAAACCACATCGACACATATATTACCATTCCACCAAAGTGAGCTCAACTCAGAGCATCTCCAATGCAAAACTCATAAAAATCTCTATTCATCCTATGTGCCAAGTTCCAATTGAGATTCTCACTCTTAGGTGGCCTTAATAGAGATCCTCAATTTTTTTTTTGTCTCCAACGCAAAACTCTAAACTTATCTTATTTACTTATGTGGCATAGTTGTTTTTGTCAATAAATAATTAGTTATTTTAGAAAATATAGAAGACTCGATTTCTATTGGTTAAAAATCAAATATTGATGAGTTAGACAATTAAAGATATCTCAAGAGGACACTCTGCAAATAGAGTATCCTCTTGAGATATCTCTATTCCACCCTCGACATGTCATCTTAGAGATCCAAATAGAGCGTTGCATTGGAGAGGAGTTTTAAGAAAAAACTCTAAAAATCCTAAGTGGCACTCAGAGTTTCTAAGATTGAGTGTTGCATTGGAGATGCTCTCATCTTTTACAAAATACTTTTTAACTGCAATTTCGGAAGTGTGTACAAAATCTTAATTACTCATTTCAAATTTCACTAACTAATTATTACGCCTCTTTCATTTTGAAGTCAACTATGAAATAGATCTATCGAGCAAATCCCGCGGACTAAATGAAATTTATCACCATGAAATTTCATCTCACATTTTTCACCGTCCAATTGAAAGTTCAAAGACTATGTGAAATGTTTTCTATGTGGAAATTAAATTTTAAGAACCAAGAGATTCATCATAACTTTGTACTCATTACTTACTCTCTAAAAAGCACATCAAAAGAAGAATTGACTGAAGAGCTTAAAATATATCAACAAAAAAGAAAAAAAGAGCTTAAACAAGAGAAAAGTAATAAAACAAACTGGATTCCAAGACTTTGGACCAAAAACATTTTTAGGGTAAAGGCAATCATACAATATCATCATAAAAAAATATGAAATTCATACAGAATCATTACATGGCTGCACAAGACTACATTACTCCTTAGCTTTTTTTATTTACTTTTAAAAGGCTGTGAGCCTGCAAATGCAATAGGAATAATAGAGAGACAAAGAAGAACCAATAATACAAATCAAGAGTAGCTTTATTGGACTTTTTAATGAGTATATATAATAGTTTAAATTAGGGTTTACAAGAGATTACAAATACGAGAAACACAATAAAATAGAAACACAAGAGTTTAGGAAACAAAAAATTCTCTCGCTCTCTCTTCTTTCTCTTTGAACCGGTTGGCGGAGGGTGCCCATAGAATCGTCCCCCTTCTAAGTAGAAACCCTCCGCAAGTTAGAGCAGAGGAAGAAATATGAGCAAGCTCAACTTCGATAGCCACAAGTGAAACTAGCTAGAGTCGAGCGGTTTGGTGAAAAGGTTAGTTACTTGATCATCATATCTGAGATGGCAAGTTTGAATAAAACTTGAAGAAAGTTTCTCATGGACGAAGTGGCAATCAAGTCAATATGTTTAGTTCATGAACGGAAAACTATATCGGCAGCAACATGTAAAGTTGCCTGATTGTCGCAGGACACTTTAAAAGGTCCTAGATTGTCAACTCATAGATCGAGAACCAAGTATTGCAACCAATGAAGCTCTGCAGTAAGAAAAACAATGATACAATATTCTGCCTCGACAGAAGACCAGGTTATAGTCGGGTGTTTCTTGGAACGCCAAGACAACGGACTCACACAAAGCATGGTAATATACCCAAGGCCAGCGCTTTGGGGAAAGCTAAATAGTTTCCGGGGTGTGAAGACTTGGTAAAAAATTGGTCAATTTTGTTTAATAATTTTATTTAGGGGGAAAGCAAAATACTTCTCCACCTCAGCTCTCTCTCTCTCCACCTCACCTCTATCTTCTCCGATTAGGTCGCCGGCCGGAAAAGTTTCCGGCCGGCGACCATTAAAAAAAAAAAAATTCACTCTCTCTCTCTCTCTAGAAACTCCGGCGAAGGGGTTTCCCTTCGCCGGAGTCCCGATCTGTTGAAGAACAGACCAGTCCGGTCTGTTGAAGGTCTTCAACAGACCACTTCCGGTTTGTTGAAGAACAGACCGATCTGGTCTGTTGAAGAACAGACCGGGACTCCGGCGAAGGGAAACCCCTTCGCCGGAGTTTCTAGAGAGAGAGAGTGAAATTTTTTTTTTTTCTTCTTCATGGTCGCCGGCCGGAAAATTTTCCGGCCGGCGACCAAATCCGAGAAGACAAAGAGGTGAGGTGGAGAGAGAGTGAGGTGAGGTGGAGTGTTTTTTTTTATTTCCCCTTAAAATTTATTTCCCCGAAAAATCTCTAAAATTCTACATATTCCCTTTAAAATTTCACACCCCGGAAACTATTTAGCTTTCCCCAAAGCGCTGGCCAATACCCAATGGTGGAATGACAGTAATGGGACAATTGGCCCAGTCAGAGTCAGTAAAACTTGACATAATCGGAGAACTAGAAGAATAAAGAATGAGCCCATGATCGAGAGTCCTTTTGGATAACGTAATACCCATCTTGCTGCATCCATATGATTTGACCGAGGATGCTCCATGAAATGACTTAGGTAAATAACAGAGATACCTATATCAAGACGTGTAACAGTCATACAAACAAGTTGACCAATGAGGCGACGGAAAGACGTCATCTCATCTAGTGGAAAACCATCAGTAGGTAACAATTTTAAACGTTATTCCAGAGGAGAGATACATGATTTTCAACCGAGTATGCCAAAATTCTGAAGAATGTCTAAGGTATATAATCGTTGTCAGAGAAATATGCCCTTAGGAGACCAAAAAACCTTAAGGCCAAGAAAGTATTGGAGATGCCTGATATTCTTTAAAGAAACGATTTTCGAGACATCGTCGAAGATAGTGTATTTCAATATCATCATTGCTTGTGGTGACGATATCGTCAACATAGACAAGAACGTAAATTGACGTCGGACCTGTAAGAATGTTGAAAAGGGAATAATCAGAAGTGGACTAAGTAAAACCTTCAGCTAGTAAGTCAGATGAAAATTTGGTGTCGAGAAGCCTATTTCATTATGTATAACGATTTGTTTAACCAGCAAACTCGATGTTCTCTTGATTTGTCAAAACCAGGAGGGATAGTCATATATAGCTCTTCATCCAAGTTTCCTTAACGAAAGTATTATTAGCAGCTTATTGATGTAAAGTCCAACCTAGTCAAAACAAGGAAGAGAAAAGCACACACTGTAATTAACTTAGCAACGGGAGCAAAAGTGTAATGATATTTGATGCCTCTTGATTGGGTATAATCCTTTGCAGCTGGCGTTCGATAGAACCATTTGGTGATATACTTTTTTCTGAAATGATTTGTAATCAATAGGTTTCTTGTCCAAAGCCAGAGAAGTCAAAGTCTAAGTATTATTTGTCTGTAGGACTGCAAACTTCTGTGCCATGGGCACCCACCAGGTGGGAGAAGTAGAAGCAGTCTTATAAAACGTGGATTCATTTGTAGTTAAAATAAAAGTGGGAAAAGCCCTCTAGGAGGGGCTAAAATTGTCGACCAGTGGATAAAGAGTCAGAAGACCAAATGATGTCGCACAAGAATATAATTAGTTAAGTAAGCAGGCCAGTTCCATTCCGAACGGATCCGGATGGGAGCACGAGCAGAAACAGGTGAGTAATTAGCTAGAAAATGCTAGAAAAAGACGAGAAAAAAACAGAAGTGTCAGGATGCGTATCGTCCAATGAGGTAGAGGAAATACCAAATCCCCAGAAGATGAGACGGTTGGGTTCTGTCTTCGGTGATGCAAACTAGGTGACAAATAATGAAGCCACCTTTAGACGGTAAGATTCCAACTCTAATTTTGTAGTGGGAGGTTTTTCTGTTTGGACCCCCTTTTGTATAATTGACTTGTTCTTTGGATTCTCTTTTTTCAGTGTTGCACTTTGGAGTTTGGACTCTCTTTTCACGGAATCACAAGGGAATATTCCGTCTCTAAAGTTATATTTTAAAAAAAATCCGACTTTATCCTTATACAATCAATATTGGACTTTGGACCCCCCCCCCCCCCCC